>BMAO01036543.1:0-139400 GCA_019973975.1 Trichonephila clavata | reverse complement strand
AATCGGACCGCCATGTGTACATAAACGTATCACAATTTCGATCGAGCAGGTAAGATTTCGCCGGTCATGAATTTTATCAGCAATTCGGAATCTAAATGTGACACCAATAGTAGTCATACCATATAGTAGTCAATCAATGACTACTATAAATAGTAGTCATCAGGGCCGCCGCGTGGGGGTGGCAAAATTGTTTCACCGCACAAGGGCGCCTGGAGCAGGGGGCGCCAAAATTTATAGCACTTATAGTTTTTTAATTTAATGTTACTTACATAAAAGTTGTTGATGAAAAACTTGCAATTTTGCATATTTTATATTTTGTTAGCTATAAAATAAGATTTTATTTTTTTAAATTTTATATATAATTTAATTTAATTTTGTTTTCGTTTCTGTCGATTGTTTTCGTTTGTTTAAAACAAAATTTGATTTCCGATACCTACAATAAAAACACGTTCCGTTCGAGTTTGCGCTATTACACGATGTTCAAAATCTAAGAATTTGTAACATGTAACAACAGAAATTGGCAATGGCTTGTATCGGCATAAATTTTTTTTCATTGTATGTTGAGAAGATGTTGTGGCTCAACGTCGTTATTTTGTTTGCAATGAATATATACATACATTTTTAAATTTATGTAAATCGCTTGGTTTTTCTTTTTCAAGTCATATTTTGTTTCATGTATACTGTTATTAAATTGTTCTCAAAACTCGAAATAAAATCTTTATCGCAGCGTTTCTCAAATGTGGGGCGCGCCCTCCAGGAGGGCGTGATAACCCTACTTGGGACGCGAACGTATCGTGAAAAATCGAAAACAAAAGATTTGAAATAATTATCGATTTGATAAAATAATTTACAATTTAAAATAATTACAAAGTAAAATACATTCTTATATGATAAAAAATAAAATACACATTCAAACTGATATAATACGCACTACTTATAAACGTATCAGTTCTGCACAAAGTATTTGATAGTAAATTTATCAATATTCAATTAAAAATAAGTTCAGTAATTACTAGTGACTCTCTTGGGCTTGTCATATACAAAATTTATTCACAAAACTTAATATTTATCTAATTAGTGCGTTTATAATTAAAATCGTTTTGCATCGTAGTTTTACCATTAAGGTACATTATAATTGCATTCAGTACATTGTTATTGTAAGAAGTGGGGCGCGATGAAAATTAGGTTGAAAATATTGAAAGTTTGAGAAGCACTGCTTTATCGTGATCTACAACACTCTTTTTGGTATCATGAATTCCTTTAGATTCTAAGCAGGATATCTAAACACAAGGGCAACCGAATTTGCGATTTCTTCCAAATTTAAGATATAAATATAAAAAGTTGCAACATAACAACCACAAAAACCTATAGATAAACTATAAAACTAAAATTTTGATTTAAAAAAAAACGAAAGAACCCAAGTAGGGTGCGTTTAAGCAGAAACAACCCAAGAAAGAGAAGACAGTAAGTAAAAACTGTAGCTTTTGTATATATTTAAAATATTACCATATTTTTATACTTGATAGAATTCAACAAGATAGAGCCCTCATTTTTTTTTTTTTTTTTTTTTTGCTTGCACCAGGGCCTTTAAATACCTGGCTACGCCACTGCCTTCAGGAAATCACTTTTTTTCAAAGAGAGAGAGTTGACGCATTTTTAAATCAGTAATTTCTTCAATTTTACTTCATTCCTTTTAAACTTGCGAACGGTAATTATGAATTTACTTTTGATTTATTTTGTATTTTCCTTTGAGACTTAAAAAAATTTACAAACATTTTTATCATATTAAAATAAAATCAAAACATACATTTATTATTTGCTTTCCTTTACAAAGGAGGCAGAGAAAATAATGTCCAGCTTAATGAAATCTAATTAAAAATATTTTTTACTTTATAAATTTTCCGTGTTACATCAGCTAATTTTAAGATGTTCGTCTATATTTATATATATATTTCAATGGACTTTTATAGTACTTTTATGTTGATTAATATGCATCAATACTTGTTTTCTTTGCTTGAATACATCTTCCAAAAACACACTTTTCTATGAAAGAACAGTTTTATAAAGTTTAATTATTAGTGTAAACATGAAATTCCAAAAAGTAGTACTTAAGGTAGCACTGGTATTGAAGGTTTTTTCACGAAACTTCAGAAGTTTAAATTCTAGCATTGATATCTTGACACTGATCTCACTTCATTGAGCTATAGAAATAAAAATAAATAAAAAATATCTGCAATATATTTCTTCATATTTTAAGGAATGGAAAATGTGTTTATTCCTGTGTGTAAATATTTAAATTATATTAAAGCTACTAATTGAAGCATGGCAGTCTTGAACGCAACTGTTGCTGGGATGGGGGACCTTTTCCCCGGAAATGCATGTCAAGTAGGTGTCTGATACTTTCGATATCTTGTTTCACTAACAACTGTTTCTTTCTTGAAAATATACCGATTTCTGGTCTAGAATTTACTTTACTTCATAAGTTCTCTGAATTTTTCTTTATAAAAAAGTAATAAAAATAAATGCAGTAAAATATTCTTGATTCAAATGATATTACAGAAAAACTAGCTTTCAGAAACAGAAATATTTGCTTTCATAATAAATAAGGAAACAAAAGTTGATTGTAAATTAATGTTTACAACATGTGTAAATGATAGAAAGGCTGGTTAATATGAAATTTTTTGCCTTAATTTTGTAGAATTATTCTTTGTTGAAAATTTCATTTACCTTTTTGTACAACGTTTGTGATGTGATTTATATTTGCACAATTCATCATATTCTGAATTTAACTCTGTATATGTCTTGTATCCTACAAAGATTTAAAAATTCAAATTTATCATAACCAGATTATTCACTGAACATTTGGTTACTGAAATACACACATTTGTGTTAAAATTATTCTTACTTTTTGAGAAATGTATTACTCTGGAATACCCTACTCATATCGTAAAGCATTTGAAATTTACTTCAGATCACAAAAAAAAGGGGAAAAAAGTTTTTTTTTTTTTTTTTTTCATTTTTGAGAATTTTTTATTTTATGTACACGATATTTTATTTTTTCATAGCTGTAGAGTATCATTGGAAAAAAAATCAACTGATATACAACAGTTCTTCGAACATTCTACAATTTTAATATCTTAAATATAAGCCAATATAAAACAAAAAAGAAAAAACTACAAAAAATTGTTAATGAGCTTTATGTATGTTATGGAACAGTACGTGATGTACATTAACTTTTACGAAAAAAAAAATTCATGTCAAGCATTATATCTGCACAATATTATTTTTTTTAAAAAAAAGAGTTAAATAACAGTTCTTAAAAAATGATACTATCTTTTGTAAGGTATGCATACGATGTAACTTTTCAAGCATACAAAGATCAAAAATATTCTTACATAAGTATTATTGCAAAAATTTTCATTAAATTTGTAAATTTTTTATGCAGTAACCTACAAACATTGCCAAACAATTCAACCAAATGACAAAGAAATTGTAAAATTAAAATTTTACATATTCCTCTAACAATTAAACTGAAGGGAATTTTAATGAATTGTAATCAGAATTTGTTTTAAATATTCACAGTAATCAGGTTGTTTTGTAATTATTAAAAAATTCTATGTAAACATTAATTTACAGGCAGAAAATTTGCAAGTTTATAGAAGAGAGTAGCTGAGTACCTGTAACACAATATATATTTTGTAGAGTTTAAATAACATTTGTATTGAGTTATGAAATAAAAAACAGTACGCGTCAGCACCATAGCTTAGAACAGAGGATCTCAAACTTGTCATGTTTTTCGATCTGGGTCCTTGCTTACTTAATATTGAATTTTTGCAAATTCATGAACTTCAAATGTGTTTTGGATAGTTGGTATACTGTGGTAGCTGCTGCTATTTTAAAAACACTCTTACTTTTCTATCTGTAGTGAAGTGTTGTATGAAAAACTAAAAAATACATGTTAATTTTAAACATTTATTAGATAAAAGTTAAAATTTAGTACCTGTTACATAGAATAAGAGAGTAAAAACAAAGGCTTTTATGACGCTTTAGTTACAAATTGTTAATAACTATAATAAATTTAGTTAGGTTTTACCTTAAACCTCCTCGGTTAGTAACGTCCAGTCTAACAAATTAAGAAAAACAAATTAAGAAAAACTTTTATCTTTCTTAACAAAATAATTCAAAAAGCACCTTTTTATTTATCTCTATAAATCCCAGATAAATCTTACCTTTAATTGGGCAGAATTTGATATATCTATTTCTTATGTACAATTTCAATTTCCAAATAATAAAAAAAATTCTAATAATTATAGCTTTTTCATTAAATGTTTATAATTATTATGTACCTGAGATGTGTGTGTTTTCAATATTTCAATTGCTTATAACAAATGCCTTTCAGTAATTTGTATTAATATTGGTTTAATTTACTTAAATATTTTGAATCAGCAGAAAGAAAAAAAAATTTCACACTAAATTCAGAAAAATAATTTTTCTGAAAAAAAATATTGTTTCTAAGTTTTCAGTTAAATTAGCTTCTTTACCTGAATTTTTATTTAGTTGCAAATGACATAAATGGGCTTTCGACTTTCAAATAGTATATTGAAAGAAAGTCATACCATACATTTTGTAAATGAAATGAAAATTAAATTTTTTTTTATTTAGTGCAATAAATATTTTTTTAGAAACATGTTCTCAAAAAAATTAACGGATACTAAAAATGTTAATGAGAAGGACATTGATGGATTAAATTTTTTCGAAAAAATAAAATCTTTGCGATGTTTTACCAAAGAGGATATGTCACCTATTGATGTTTTGAATTATATTTATGAAAACAATCTTATCGGTACATTTCCAAATATTGCAATAGATTTACGGATTTCTTTAACCCTGCCAGTTTCGGTGGCTTCTGGAGAACGAAGTTTTTCAAAGCTTAAAATTAAAAAAAAACTACATGCGATCTACTATGGCGCAGGAGAGATTATCGGACATGTCAATTATATCCATAGAGAGCGAAATTTTGGAGGAAATTATGGATTTATAAAGGAATTGATAGGAGCATTTGTAGCTGCTAAAGCTAGGAGAATCAATATTTGAATATATTTTCTAATTTTTATATTTTACTTTAAAAATTTTATATCATTTTTGCTTTGTTTTGTTTTTTAAAATTTATGTAATAATAAAAAAAAAAGAAATAATAAGACAAACGTGTTTTAATATTATAATTTTAAAGCTTTTCAGTTCGAAAGTCAAATTTCGAATACTATAAATGAGTATTTCACATTTTATTTGCAGCACTTTATAAGAGCGCAACAGAACCCCATAAAGGGGCGCCGAATTTCAACTTGAACAAGGGCGCTTAATACCCACGCGGCGGCCCTGCAAGTGGCCCACCTAACTTTTAATCATATAGTGGCACTCTTCCCAAAAAGGTTGGTCACCCCTGCCTTAGACATATGGTTCTGCCTCTCCGTCTTCAAGAAAAAACAGATACCATCTCTTTACCATTGTCCAAGATTCCGCGAAGTCTGAGTAAAGAACATTCTCTCCCCTTCCCCCATCGTTTCCTGTGGGACGGGGGGAAGGGAGGGATACAGTGTTTATGAGCAAAATGACAAGCCGAAAAGGCTTTACGAGCTGAAGGTTCTCTTTGGATGTTTACATTAAGAGTGTCGAAATTTACAATGCTTTCCAGCGTTTTATATTTCTTTGGGAAAGTTTAAAATCTTTGTATTAACAACCCATATAGGAGACCGGCTTTGCGAAAACGGAAAATTAAATTTTTAATTTTTAAAACATTTTTTTGGTTATTTTTCAGTTAAAGTAAAATTTTAATTTTTTTTTCGTACTTTAATTGTTGATTGTATATTAATTTTATTTTCATATTTTGAAGAAAAATAATTTAAACTTGGATCCTTAATGGGTTAATGATAGTTCAAATGGTTAGTTTGAATTTGGTATCAAAGCTATTAGATAGAAGTGTTATCTCAGGTGTCGTTCTTGTCATCAACCTGTGGTTAAAAATTAAGTCTTTGCGTTGCTTCTAAATGTGATAAATATAACCTTTCAATCAATTATTAAAAATGCAACCTATGTATCGATTGAGTAAGATTAATAATATTTAATAACGTTTTAGGGGAATCTTGTTCTGAAGCCTTAAACTTTTGTTGGGTTATCTTGGTCCCTCTTAGGTAAGAAAAAAAATAACAGCATCCTCATTTCAATTTACAAATAGAAGAAAAACATAAATATAAATATATATATATTTGTTTTCTTATAACTTAGGCCAATCTTACCACTATGTGTTAATAAACATATTACACATTCTATCAAGTAGATCAAGATTGCACTTTTTTTTTTTTTGCATGGCTTTATCAGGAATTCCATGATTTGAATACAACACTATAGTATTTATTGATTTGAAATGTTCACTTTTATGAGAACGAAAAGTAGAGTTTTAATTCTTTTATACATATATATACGCATAAAAGAATATATATATATAATAATGGGAAGTAGTGTACACAGATTATTTTTATTACGGGGGTTATATTTTTAAAAAAAAACATAGACGAAAACACCAAGACTTAATCTCTTCATGCTAAAATTAAAAATTTATTCGTCTTTGGGTGGGGTTTGCATCCCATCCTTCTGTACTCCTCTTATAATGGAATTTCTGATTAGAAGTATGATCAGGTTGTCTGATTATTCAAATATAAAAAAGGAATAAAAATCTGTAACTCTCTCTCTCTCCCTCTTCCATGTTTTTATTTTTCTTCCATTAAACAAAATAGAACTACTCCACACACACACACACATTTATAAATCAACAATAATCATTTACCATATGCTACAGAAGAACGCATTAAAAATGTATGGAAAAAAAAGTATCAGTATATGATTTTTATGCAACTGCCAGGAATCACTTTATTCATAGTATTTTACTAAAGATAGAAAATAAAAATTTAAGCATAGGCTTTATTTATAGTTTAGTTTATAATAGCTAAAAATTTTGTAGTAAATTTAATTCTAAAAATAAAAAGGAAATAGATTATTGGACAAATCAGTTTAAAATGTCAATAAATATGTCTTTCACACATAAAAAAAAATCACCTGATTACATAACAGAAATTAAGATAATATTTTCACATTTTAAAATAACACTTTTACCATGAACAGATTTAATTAAAGTACTTTCATCTACAAAATGTGCTTTAATATACCAATATATATTATAAAAAACATCAATTTTCTCTGCTTGTAATTAACCTTTTTATATCTTACATAAGGATAAAAGTCGAAATACGTAATTCATTTTCAAAGTATTATTAATCACAGTAAACGGGTTATTAAAAAATTATATAACAATCTTTTTTTATTTGTAATTAAGTTTCTTATTTACTAAGCTCAAATATATATTTCTTCTGCAAAATTAAATTCACTAAAAATTTTGATTTAGGTGAATGAAAAAAAAAACAGATTTTTATTTTTTACAGTGAAAATTAGATACGTAAGGGAATTTCACTATTATACTCAAGACATGGAAGAAAAAACTGCCTGAAAAACAATCTCCCAAATAGAGAAAAATCTCTTGTTTCAATGAACCACTAGGGCATAGAAAAATGCTATAACGCCAAACCAGGCAACCCAAAATAATGACGTCATTGCACATCTACCAATGACAAGCAACCTCTTTTCCCTTGACCGTGCCGAAAAGGAACACCCAAGTCGTGAGTAACTGAAAAAGTTCTCTCTATTTAACGTCATGCCTTTTATACTAGGTTTTGTTTACTTAGATTACTGTAATGACTCGTTGCCACAAAAAAATATTAAATCCTGATTTCATTAGATACTTTTTCCTCTCTAACCTTTATTTTTTTAATAACAGGAAAACAAAATTATGTGATAATTCTTTGAGAGTTTCTTTTCGATAAAGTAAAACAGAAACTAACACAGGCCCTAAATATTAACAAATTTGGCTCAAATGACCTTACGCTTTCCTTAGCATCGGGAATGAGGTACATAAAAAATTATTATTCTGCACACCGGAGAGATGCTCTGAGATTTTTCTCGTGCAAGACATCATCCTGGATGTTATATTGGACAAGTGAGTTCAAGTCCAGATGACATTAGAGATCCTGTTACTTGGTGGGAGTGTACATTAAATTTATCACTGTTCAAAGTCCTTGGTGGAAGTTTGGAGTGTGTGATGGGAACTCAGATTCCCTTCTCGTTATTTGATCAAAGCTCAAAAGTGCGAAGTTCACCCTTAACAGTCTTCTTGTGGTCTCAAAATGTGATGTGATTAAATAATCAATTGAGGTGAGAAAAACACTGTATTGTAGGACAAGGGAACGTGGACTTAAGCCATTAACTCCAATTAGCAAGAATATATTCCATCAGACATTTGATTATTTTGTTATTAAAATTTTTTTAAGACTCAAAGAGTTTTGCTTGGTAACAGGAGTTCAACGTTCTTCCATTGGTGTGGTGTGGTTGTTTGAAAAAGAGGAAAGGTTGCCAACTCATGTGTCATCCTCGTCACTTGACTGAGGATCAGAATTACGAGGTGCGTCACTAATAGCCCTCGTATTGCTTTATAGTATGACGATATTATAAATCCCAAGTAATTTAATTGTTTTTGAGTTTCCTATTCTCAAATTACCATCTAAATAAGCTATTGTTAGGTTGATTTTTACTCCATTGCCAAATAAACTTAACTCCACCCAACCGGTATAGTGGTTAGTGACGCTGACTGCGGTGCCTTAGAGCCTATGTTCGAATCCCAGAAAAGGCATGGATGTTAGCATTGTATTGTAATCCTTCGTGACTTTTTAAATTCCTTCTTCCTTTGTGATGTGTGCTTCATGCTTACTTCTGTAATACCCCGTGTGATACTCTGTAGTGCACGGGAATTTATAAATGTTTAATAAATAATTTAACAACAACAAAAAGAAACTTCGTTCACGATATATGAATATTGCAATCTACAATTAGTTAAACCGACTGGGTGGCGTAGTGGTTTGTCGCTGGCCTTTTGCACGGTTGCGGGCTTAACCTCGGCCCAAGTCGGTGGATTTTCATGATGCAGACAGTCGACAGTGGCCATGTCGTATAACTATGCGGCATGTAAAAAATTCCTTGAAGTGCCCGTTTGGCTTGAGTGCTCTCGGCAAAATTAAATTCCGAAGTTCAATTTCGCATCGTCAGAGCTCAGATGCCTCCATCTGGGGAGAAAACAGGGCATCTCTCTCAAAATTACTTGCGGCAATTGATAGCGCACTAAAAAGTGATACCAGCTCCTGGGGGATAAACTAGGTTTGCAATGGTAAAAAAAAAATTAAAAAAAAACAATACGCACAGCCCCATTAAAAAACAATTTGTTACGGCAGTGATGTCAATTTGATTATTGTTATTTCAACTCTATAGCTTAACTTGGTTTTAATTTATTATTTTTCTTAAGAAAAAATATATCTTTCGAAGCGTACAAGTCTTAGGACATTGGTTGTCATAACGCTGTGACACTGGGTGGCAAAAATATTGCGCAAGGGTGTGGCCGAGTTATCCTGCTTTCTGAGTTACCAAGTACCGAGTATTCGGGACTCTACTTTAATATAATAATCTTAGTATTAAAATATGAAAATTACATGCAAAAAATAACACTTTTCTATACGCAAAATATTTTAAAGAAAAAAAATTCGATTTTAATATACCGTATTTACCAGAATCTATGCCGCCATGGATTCTAAGCCGCACCCCAAATTCTCAAAATGTTTTTGTGAAAACTGTTATCATCGATTCTGAGCCGCACCCTCAATTCACTAGACGTTTTTGAGAAAAATATTTAAAAAAAAATGTGTAAAAGGCTCACCTATATCCAATACTTGAGAAATTTAAAAAAATTTACTTTTTTTAATAACAAACAATAAGTTAATAATTAATTGATTTTACCAGTTTTTTAAAAACTTTCAAATTCATACATGAACCTATAATTACTTTAACCATCAGTTTCAAGTTTCGAAAATCATTTTTTACTTCCATTGTCACAGCTAACTTCGGAATTGGTCACCATCCCCACCTCCCACCACGGTGTCGTCTTCCGTGCCATTAATTGAACTTGTTATGCAACATATTTTTAACAGAATGTATTTTTGAAGAATGTTAAAGAATTAATTAAGACTGTTGAACATTTATAAGCAAAAATTAATCATTTTGTTTACGCCATCGAAGTATATTTATAGCATCTGTGTCAAATTTTCAGTGGCCTCTGCTCCACTTTTTTCTGCATATAAAATTGCTACCCTTTTCATATTTGCGTCATAATAAACTCGTCTTGAAACTCTTACAGATATCTTTGAGGTTTAGGTGATTAAAATGGAGCGCATATACAAAAAAATTTTTAGCAGTCAGCGATGTTTAGGTTAGACTTAATACAGGAGATAAACTGTGGGATGAGATAAGTCACGAATGCAAGTAGCCAGAATATAAACGGTTGCACTTCTCCTTTTGGAAGGGTTGGAGCTCATCCAACAACGGTTTTGCCTTCGATTTTAAGCCGCACCGGATTTTCAGTAGCATTAACACTGGAAAAATAGTGCGGTTTAGATTCAAGAAAATACGGATATATATAAACTTTTTAACAATGTAAAGAAATTGAAAAATCAAATTATGAAAAATATGGATAAATAAGAATAAACTAAAATGTTTGGTTAAAATACAATAAATTGTAACATAATCTTCTTAGGAATTATTTTTTAGGAATAAAATCCCTCTACTTTAAATATTTCATACAATTCTTTCTTATATATCTCAAAGTATTTTGAGTCGAACTTTCGATCCCAGAAAACGACTGTCCTTAAGTTGTCGTGTCATACATATCTGGAAAATATTTGTTTGTCAATACTCATTATATATTTTTTTAAAAACGGGTAAAAAAATTGTTGAATGAATTCTACGAAGCAATTTCTATAACTTGATTTACTTCGAATATCAATGGAGATCAAATTTTAATGAAATTTGAAACATAATTTGACATTTTTCTACTTATTTTTGTAAAGAGATTGGTTCCTCGACGAAAAAAATTTTCTGTGAGAAATCAATTATGCTCCCTAAATTAATTAATAAATCCATTAACGTTTCAATTTATTTACCCTCTAGTTATTAAGAGTGATATCGATTTTGTCCTGTTGCGCTGAGAACTTCAAAATCACTCTCTAATGTGGAAAACGTGTAACGGGTCTATTCAGCCTCCTACTAGTCCTCTTGGGGAAAAACTATCTCTTTAAATATTGTTTTATTGAAAACTTTCTCCCGAAGAAGAAGATGTGGTTTATTTAAATCATGGCTTATATTTATGCATTAACTTTTATGTTCGAGAGAGAGAGAGAGAGGTTAGAATTTAGATGATGGAAGTTAGTGATTAACGTAAAGTAGTAGAAAGCTAGTCGAGAGTGATTCGTCGATTAATTGCTTAGTATTTAATATTGCTAATTGACGATTTAGTCAATAATATTTGAATTAGATTAATATCGACTAGAAGTCGAACAACTGAGAAATGAATTACGAATATTTAGAATGCAAATTGCCAAAACGTTCCAAAATTAAGTGATTCAACATAATTAAATAATAATTATCTCATCTACTTCGCTTTTGCTCCAATAATTAAATATAAGAGCATTTCCTACCCTGGGTCATTTGAATTGATTGATAGAACAATAAAATAGATTTGTTTTGACTATGGTTGATTTTCCTTCTAACACCTAATCACTGAGGGATGTCAAGCGACATCCATCAGTGTAGATAGACCACGTAATCTTAAACCTCGGTAAAGAGAGGAGGACCTCCCAAGAACTAGCACCCAACTCTCAAAGCATCAACATCTCGCCAATGTGAGAACTTTGAGCCACAAGAGACTTAACTTGGCGATTGACTAACCTTTACATGGCGGGTCTTAAGTGGCACTAGGAATCGAACTAATGACTCTACGGCAAGGAGTTCGTGATTATGACCACTAAATACTGACAGGAAATGTGCACTTGCATATATAGATTCTTATTAGTCAGACCCACCATAGCAAGCCGGGTCTTTCACCCGCTTTTCTATTGTTGAATTCTCGATTTAGATTTCAACAGTGAAAAATTAGGAAAGTGTGGTTTGCTTGAAACAAACATTGAGATTTAATTGCAAATATTAAAGAAGTTTTGTGTTTACACCCGTTATTATGTAGTTGCTTTAGACACGTTTTATGATTAATGAATTCATTATTCACTGTTGTTCACGTTAGTTAATAATCAATCCACGTCACTGAATCCTTTACTTAGGATTTATTAAACAATGTTATTTAATAATTTTTTACCACTAAGATCTCGGAACCACGTGGATTCGATGTCGCGTCTCTCTACCTTTACATATCGACAAATGAAAAGAAATGACTAAATTAATAGTTTCAGAGGGGAAAAAATGCAATCATCTTCTCTATTTAAAAACTCAAAAACATAAAATGTTATGATATTGGAAACTCTATGTGGCAGCTGTTTCAACACAGTTCTGATTAGAGATACTTGACAAGACAAAAAAAGTACAAGTTTTATTTCGAAAAAAAAAAAAAAAAGGGAGCACAACAATTGCTTGTTTAGGAGTTAAAACCTACTTTTCACATTCTAATCTTTCGTCAGGAGTATTGACAGTTTATGAAGAGCAACAAATGTTTTTGACTGAATTCCTATTTTTTTTCTCGTCAAAGCAAGTAAATCCGCATAGGTAATTTATTTTACTAAAGCTATACATTCTTCTTTTACAAATAAAAATATTTTTTGAGGTAATTGGAAAGCCTTTTCACCAAATTCTTTTTCTCTTCACTTTGTATTACAAATTATCTCAGTCATGAATTATAATTCAGCCAGTTTAACAAAGAGATAACTAATTTTTCGTTGGGTTCAGCGTACTGGACGTGTTAATGACATTTGTAATCAGAACTTCTTTCCTTATGTCGGCTAAGTATCTTTATGGTTAAAAATAGACATTAAGGCACTAATCAATGGTTAATGTTTTCAATTTTATCACAAAATCCTTCCGTTTGAAGATATTCGCTTAAAACAGTAGATTTGTTGACTGGCATTTAAAAAAAATTCAAAATGAGGGATAAAAAAAATTAACTGAAAACCGAATAAAACACTGAAATGAAATTTTATGAAATAAACACACAAAAAAGTGTTTTAATACGTATATAATAGAGGGCTTTTAATTCATTAAATTAATAAACAAGAAGAGAAAACTATAAATAATTGCTTTTTACAGGAGAAAAAAATATTTAGAGCTTTTCTTTGAAGAATCAACTGCTACAAAGATAAAAAACGCCATAACATACATATTACGCTAACATATATTGCTTTTATATAATTTTTTTGCATGCATAAAAAGTTATTTTTTAAAATCTTTTTAACCCTTTTTCTACTACTGTTACATTACAAACACACGCAGTAGATATTTGAGAGGTAATATATATATATATATATATTGAAAGTAACTTCCTGTTTTATGTCTCGAGAAATAATATTGAAAGAATTTATACATTTTTATTACTGTTGAGCAATTGTGGTAGCTTATTGGTCATGGTCATGTACTTATGAACGGCATTGTTTCAGTTAAGTCGTACATTAGAGTTCTAATGTATCTAAAGGCTCGCATAGAAAAGATCGTAACTGTTGAATCTGTCTACGACCATAATCTTGAAGGAGAAGTTTTGTAGAAATTGAGTATGAGAGAAGTTCACCTCTTTTAGGAAGTCTATTGCTAATAACCCTTTCAAAGTCCATTTCTAACAGACACTCACTTGTAACCACATTTTATTTTTTGAAATACGGTACAATTATATTATAAAATAAAACCTTACTTAGTTGTATCAGAACCTTTAGAAGATTGTTATACAGGGTATCCGAAATGTATGTGTACTCTTTTAAAAAACAACGACATGCACTTACGGTTCCTTATGTTCCATAAAGAATAAGCCAATGTTAGTTTTTAACGGTGTAAAAAAAAAAATTAGATGATGCTACGCTAATGTTTTGCAACATTCTCGCTTCAAAATGGCTTCCTTGCAAGAACAGACATAAGTTATAACGTAGTTATAAAATTTAAATTAGAAATGCAAAATTGATGTCTACAATCAATTGAAGTCCACTTTCAAAATCCACAATTTACTGATTTTATAGAATTAACCTTTGAATGGATTTAAAGATTCATGACAACAATAAGCGTTTTGTCAAAACCAAACTTCTGATAATTCTGGTTTCGTTTCATGGGGATACGTTGAACACGTTGTTTACCAATCTCCAAATCGTGACATTGATGAAATGAAAAGTCGAACTATACCCATCAAGACTTTTTATCCTTCAATTCTTCATCGATCAACCTAGTTAGAAATCTCGAGGTTAGATACATTGCGCCCATCGGGTGGTGTGCTCATTAAAATCGTAAAATAAAACATTGTATGTGAAAAAAAACAATCCTTTATATCTTTCTTTGTGGAACATAAAAACACATGCGCTTGCCATTATTTGTTTATTTTTAGTTATTTTTAAAAGTGTAAAGATACATTTTAGTCACCATACATATTCGTAATTATAGTCAGGATATTACGAGCATAGGTAAATAAAAGTTTTAAAATTGACTTAAACATTGAATATACAGGGTGTTTCCGAATCAATGGAATAAAATTTAAGAGTAAGTACAGGACATTGTAAAAATAATTTATTGTAAGAAATGTATGGGTGCAAGTAACGCGGTGAGGCACAAACACAAAGAATAATAAATGAAAGGAAAGACAAAGTGTTTATTGAAAGTGTCGCTGAGAAGTGTAATGTATACAATAACTGTTCAAAATTGCGTCCACCTGTAATAATACAGGCTTGACAGAGTCGGTGGAGAGCAATTGGCGTACATCAAGAGTGTCAAACCCAAAAGCTAATTCGGGCCAAGCAAACAAGGTATAATATTAGATGAGCCGCAAAAAAATTCAATATTTATTGAATCGTGGGTTTATTTCGAATAATACGTTATAATAAACATATATAGAAGCACATCAAAAATTTAATGTTTGCGTCCTGATACTTGGCATTTTTTCTCTGATACTATCTTTCCAATTTCGGGAAAAATTGTGTTCACATTGTTTACTTTCAAAATGACCCAAGGTACGCATCATTAATACTATTTCTAACAAGAGGCATAGCTGAATATAGTTCCTTTCATAGCTGAAAATAACTGCCTTCACCGATAAACAAAGGAAAAAAAATCATGTGTGAATTTTCAATTATTTTCTAACGTGGCCGGTAAATATAAGCAAAAATAAGGCATACCCACTTCGATGAATTTTACTTTCAAATTTGAGTCTCTTTAAATCTCGATCACCTTCATCTACATATGGCTGGATACTGAGTCTATATTTATTGAGAAAATCGAAGAAATCAAACAAAGTTTGTCTTCCAAAGCATTAAAATCTTTAAATCTTGTTTCAAATCAGTTCTAAGATTTGAAATTTTTTCTGCGTATTTTTGATACGATGCAGTATCACATCTAAACTTAATTTGCTCATGTTGCACATCAGGAAGTGTGTTAAATCTTCAATTTTCAGTTGCTTTTTCTAACGATTATGTATTACTGTGTGCCGATATATTGGCCGAGTCGCAAAAATGTTCATTACGGGTCACAGGCGGCCCACGGACCCCGAGTTTGATACCCCTGGTGTACACGTTGAAAGATTCTAGATGTTTCTCGCCTACGTGCAGCAGCTTCGGATATTCGAGCAACAAAATTCTCGTCTGAGTCAAGTGGAGTCGCACAAACAAGATTCTTCAGATGTCCCCATAAAAAGTAATCGAAGTTCGATGAATCGGGAGATCGGAATGGCCAAGGGACTGGCTCACCACGCTTAGTTCATCGCATCTTAAACGTGGCATTCAGGTAAGTGTGCACATCAGTGCTGAAGTGGGCTGGCACCTCATCACGATGAAACCACCTGCGATTACGAATGTCGATCGGAACATCCTGCAGCAGCTCTGGTAACATCTATTCTAGAAAAATAAGATAACAATCACCACTAAGTCGGGTCGGTGTAGTAAGTATGGGTCACATTCAAATGCGGTTGACAATACCAGCTCACACATTCACACAGAGTAGTTTGTTGATACGCATGGATCGCATTGCATGTGGATTCTCAGCTGCCCACAAACGGGTATTTTGCGCATTAAAGACACCCTCGCGTGTAAGCGTCGCCTCATTTGTAAATAGCACATTGCTGTCCCACGCTCTGGTAGAAGTTCAGGCAGAGAGGATAGTCTGCCGGATTTAAAGCTTGTACTCTCTCGGGGTGCAAGCGATTTTCGTTTAATATTCTACAAACGGTCTGATGACTCACACTTACGTGAGGAGCAACAGCTCTTGAACTTGATCAATAGCTCTTGTACTACTTTTAGTTTTATAATTTATTCAAAACAATTCGTATTTGCTTGAGTAACTCCTGATGTTAAAAGGAAGCTAAAACGTAATGCTAAGCTACAAAACGTAGTTGGTGAATCCCTAGCTATTTATTCAATTATTCGCGTGGATCGAACTCATGTAGCACAGGGCTTAGAGCTACACAATGATTCACCGAGATATACAGGAAATGATGCAATAAATACGCATGAACAAGAAACTACAATGTAATATAATTAAATTATTTTAAAAAAAATCCTTGATTGTAGTCTATCAAGAAAATGTGAGAAAACTGCATCAATCGGGGTTTCGTATAATGTTTTTCCTTCTCTAGAATCAGTATTCATTATCAAATTCAGTGTCTGTTTCAAGAACTCAATGAGTGGCTTTGCTTTTTTTGAAGCAAAATTAACATTAAAGTCTCCAGTTAAGATAATCGGCTTTTAATCATCATCGGATCCAAAGATTGCAGCAGTCTCTGATGTGTACAGCATTAAAACTTTATGGATAAAGATGATAAAAGCTGCGACAGAACTACCTGGTGATATATAGACTTTTCACCTGGACTTGCTGCTAGTTTTCCTTTTTTTTTTCTTTCACGAAACTCTTTTTCTTCTTTTTAAATTTGTTCTAGGCATTCTGACCAGAATTAATTTTAATTCAATGGAAAACTTAATGCACCACTCACAGAAGTGTCTGTGTTTGTGCTTACAAGACGCTATCCGTAGCGATTTTGGCACCAATGTTAGTGACATATGCATAATGCCCCAGACACTTCCGTAACGGGAAGAGCCATATAATGGTAATATTTTGGGTGCGTTTATACGTTGAAAACAGCACGTTTATTACATAAAAACCACGAAAATATGCCACACGAGTTCGTTACGTGTAGCATACTCTCTCACTTAATACCTCCAATACCTAAGTGCCTTTAGTCCAAACATCAAGACGCCCCACTCCATACCCCCTTAGCAACCACCAGCTTTTTCACGGATATGACGCAAATCCCCCCTCCGCGTTTCCCCCCTACCACTCGCTATCTCCTCACCATAGCGAAAACTGGGCAAATTTCCTATTCACTCACGTGCCCAAAGAAGTTTCCCTTCAAAAAACACCTTTGCAAAAGAGAAATATAATATCAGTGTATTGCAGATATGAGAAGGTTGCTAAATATTAAAACAGGAAACTCTAGCTTATTATGAATCATTAAAAATAGAATAAAACTAAGAAGGAATCGCCTCTTGTGTAGGTTTTTTAAGATGTAATAATAAGTATGGTAAGATTTTTCATGGAACTTAAAAAATTTATTTTAAAGTTTAGGGAAAAATAAAAAAAATTGAAAATAACAAACTTTTTAATAAGTAAAGTTTGCAACACTGAACAAACAGCGAAAAAAATTAGGGGAATTCCTTATAAATTCGAAATTACTTTCAACTGAATCGCGATGATTATAATTATGCTGCAACCTCTTACATTTATATCTTAAATCTGGGAGAAATCGCAAATTCAGCTTGCTTGGTGCTCTCGGTCCGAGGGCCCCGGTGTACGGCACCGCCTAGCCCACTGCTGAGATGCATCATGTTGAATGGTGTCTAGACATCTACTGCCCCCTACCTGCAACACAACCTACTAATAACTTCTTTTCTCTTTTCTTTTATTCCCCTTGTTTGTGCTTCACCGCATCACACTTGCGGCCATACATTTCTATATAGTAAAAAATTGTTACAATGTCCTGTATCTACCCTTAAAGATTGTACTATGAATTCAGGACCACCCTGTATTCATAGACAAACACGCGCGTGAGTTTGTCATAAAAGTGCTACCACTCTAACACTATTAAAATCAAACACTGATAAAGCATTTAGTACATTTACTTTCGAAATCTTACTTCTTTTATCGGTATTGAGTAATTTATATAACTCCTTTTTGTATATTTAAATACCACAAAAGTAACAGAATATTGAGCATTTTTCTTGATTTTAAAAAACAAAAGAAAATTATGGAATATTGTAGCTGTTTCTTCAATTTTAAAATACACTCATGAACAAAAAAATTAGCGCACCAAGATATAATTGCGAGATTGTTACGAAACTTGGCATGAAAGTATATGTCGGGGAGGTATGCAAATGGTTAGAAATGCAGCGTGATTGCGCATTACGTATAGCCGGTAAAGGGCATTTAACGTCGTTCTCCATGCAGTATAAAACATGTAACCAAAGCTTATTTGAGTGTGCTGAATCGTTTACAAAGGAAGCGCTGAGAAAGACATGCCGTTACGCCGTTTTCGAAGACAATATGAGCAGCTGTCGCCTTTTTAGAGGTGAGAATCATCGGCCTGATCGAAGCTGGGTGGCCAGCTAGGCGAGGAGCTTGTCAATTAGGCTGCTCTGATTGTGTTGTGAGGAGGTGTTGGGACCAGTGGATCCGAGAGATATCATTTACACGAAGACCAGATACAGGACGCCCACGACAAACCAGTTGTCGAGAAGACCACCCCATCATAAGAAATGCACGTGTACAGCCAACTGCTTCATCGGCCACCATCCAGGGATAGATAGCACCTTCACTATGGGTCCCTGTGTCTTCTCGAACCATACAAAGGCGCTTGGTTGAAGGTCGTTTGGGATCGAGGCCCCATTACGTTTGCTGCCCTTGACGCCTCCTCTTGGATTGGTGCCGCGCACAAAGAAACTGAGCTACAGCGGAATGGAACCAGGTCGTCTTTAGCGACGAATCCAGATTCAATCTCAGCAGTGATGACAATCGTGTTCGTATGTGGAGACCCTGTGGTGAACGCCTGAATCCTGCCTTTGCTTTACAGCGACACACCGCTCCCACAGCGGGTGTGATAGTATGGGGTGCCATTGTCTACAATACACGGTCACCCCTAGTATTGATCCGTGACACCATGACAGCCCAGTGGTATGTCCATGACATCCTGCAACCACATGTGCTGCCACTCATGCATTGGCTCCGATGAACCATTTTTCAACAAGACAATGCTGGGCCTCACACGGCAAGGGTGTTACAAGACTGTCTCCGCACTGTTATTACCCTTCCTTGACCTGTCCGATCCCCAGATTTGTCTTCAATCAAGCATATCTGGGATCATTTCGGGTGGCGAGTTGGGCCTCCCATGAGTTTGAACGAACTAGATGCAAGGTTACAGCAAATATGGAATGAAATGTCAAAAAAAAAAAAAAAAAATACTAAAGTATGAAAAGTTGTTAAATATTCAAAATAATTAAAATTTAAGTTAAAATTTAAAACACTTTAAAATAAATATGTGGAGTTAGAGTAATATACTGCCATAAATATAAAAGGTATGCTAGTGTGTTCAAGTTTACCCAATTATAATTACACGATGGAAAATTAAGAAGAAAATGAATACAGATTGCAATGAGAAAAGTATTTGATTAATGAATTACTAAAGTTAGTGATCCTCTTAAGCAGGGGTGGGCAGACTTTTCCAGGGTACGAGCTACTTCTAATTTTTTCAAGGTGATTCGGTCCACCCGATGGCGTAGTTGTAGTGAGCTAAAAAAAGGCCTACAATACAGCCGAACTTCCATTTTGCGAATTTCTCTTGTGGCCGCGGTAGCCTAGTGGCCAAGGTAACGGACTCGTGGCTGAAGTGTCATGAGTTCGAGCCCAGAGCCGCTTAAGACTCACCATGTAGAGTAACGATGCACGTTAAATCTGTGGAGAGCTCAAACGTCCTCCCGTTGGGGCGTTTTAGTAGTTAGAAGTAGTCGGGTGTTGACCTCGTCACTTGACCATGGTTCAAAATTATGAGGTCCGTCATCAAAAGCCCTCGTGTAGCTGAAAAGTGTAACGCTAATATTCACTCACTTTGCGAATTTCTCTATTTCGCGAACTTATTCCTGAAATTGACTTTTTTTTCTCGTGGTTCGACTTTTTTCTTCGTATTTTAAAAATATTTCCAGACCTTCGTGCGATGAAATGATTATTAAGTTTTAGTGAAAGCGGTTACTCTAAAATATCTTGGTGGTCCACCGGGCAATCGCGATCGACTTAATGCCCACCCGGCTCTTTAAGGGTTAAAATCAGTTCATTTTTAACACGCTTTTATAAGTTTCACTTGCATGTAACGGAATCTTAGAACTCGATTTTTACCCACTAAAAAAGATCGGATTCATTCGAAATTTCGCACACTTGTCAAGGACCGATGACAATACAATAATTTCATAATTTTGTTCCATCGTCCTTTTCAGGATCGTCAGGAATAAGGATAATCAGATTTGACGACAATTCCACATACTTTTTCCCGATTTGGCGACTTGTTGCATATATAATTTTTAAATTTGGCGACTAGTTCCATATACCATTTTCAGATATGGCGACTAATTTCACACATCATTTCCAGATTTGGCGACAAATTTCAGATTTAGCGACTAAAAGAATAAGGTGTAACCCTAAAGGGAGTGTTTTGAATTTAAATCTAATTATATGCATGCATAAAATACACTTGCGTTAATAGAAATAAAACAAACAAAAAAAGTGTTCTGTATCGGAGAAAGTGGAGGGTGGGTGTGTGTTAGCAATTTCAAACCATAACATAAATATTTTTCTGAAAATGAAAAAAAAAAAAAAAAAGGCTCGTGCATGAGAAAAAAATAGTTTATGTTCTGACTGCTAAATATTTTTTATTTTTATGAAGCAATACGCTTAGAAGTGATGATACGAATTAACATTATAGCAATGCGTTAAAAAGGGGGATAATTTGATTGACTCAATATTACCATGTTTTTTTCACTCTCTTTCTTGAATGTCTGTCCGGGTGGAATTGATTTTAAACTGTGTGACTTTCCGTTGTGTCAGAGACTTGAAATTTGGACCATAACTCAGAAGTGGATCACAGTGCGTGAAAATGTGAAGGAAAAAAAAAAGGAAAAGAGGAATTTTAAACTTTTTGTGGTACATTAAAATATTTTTTTAATTTGAACTTTTTCTACTTAACACACTTTTAATTGTTTGACCTGATCTTTTGAGACGGAATCTAATATATAACGATACGGGACTCATCCGAGGCCCCGTAAACGGAGAGAATAAATATATATTTCAGACCCTTTAATAAAAAATTCATTGAAGAGCAAGACTAATTCCAGCAGCCACGTAATTCCGGCTCCAAATAAAACTCAAGGATAAATTCAACAATGAATAAATGATAGTTTAAAAAACTAAAAAACACGCTTTTATTGTAGTTCGAACTTAAAAATGAAAAATAAATTACAGTTTGAAAAAAACTAAAAAACAAGCTTTTATACTGAATCGAACTAAAAAATAAAGAAATAATTCTTGATAAAGAATAAAATGATTAACGCGAAAATGAATGTCATTGGGGTAAAAGCGTGGTGTGTTATATAAATGTATCAATTGTTATAATTTCTAACTTATATTCCGAAAAGCTGGATTAGTGTAAAAATGTAGTACAAAGCACACCACGCTTTTACCAGAATGACATTCATTTTCTCGTTAATCATTTTATTCTTTATTAAGAATTATTTCTTTACTTTTTAGTTCGATTCAGTATAAAAGCGTGTTTTTTAGTTTTTTTTAAACTATAATTTATTTATTGTAACATTCTTGTCATAATAACTGTGATTGACTGTACCGAGCAGCCGAAGCACCATCTAGTGATCACAGTAAAGAACAGGTGGAGATATATACAATGGGGTCGCTATGAAACACCCTTCACGTTCTTTGCCCTTTATTTTTGTTAACGACATGTTTTGTGTTTGTATAGCCAGATGATAGTGTTACACTTCTAGAGATTTTATGAACCAAACAAAAAATTACCACACTTAGTTTCATCTTTTAACGTTTCACGCTCTTCTCTTTCATTATGGTTTTTTTCATTTATTGAAACTTCAAATTATTATGTAAAATTAGCTGGTAAGAGTAATTTTTTTCTATTAAGGGGACGAGTAGTGTTTTTATACCAATAGATCTAGAATAATTTTTTGATAGATCCTCGACTGAAGGAGCTGGCGAACCAGTCATTAGGGAATGACGCTAAGGAATTGCGCTCTTCACTCTGAGTGACAAAACCTGAGATTTCAAAGGGTGAAGTAGATAAACAATAATTGAATTTCAGATTCGGATACTGTCATTCATACTGCTACAATTTATTCTTAATATTATTTCATATAGCAACTTAAAAAAATTCTGCTTAGAAGGTCATTTTATTTTGAAATAATTTCTTAACTTCGGTTCTTATCTTCTGAAATGTCAGTCAAACAAGGATATTAGAGAGTATTATTATATTAAGTAGATATTATTCAAATATAAAGTATTCTTTTATCTGGATAGGATTCAAGCATAGTGTTTTCTGTTAAATGAATATGTTATTCTATTATTAGTTGTGGTTGTAATTTTTTTAAAATCTCAAGTTGATTAAGCTGATATTATTAATTTAACGACGAGTAAGAAATTATAAAAAAATATTTAGATAGAGTAGGGGAAGTACACCCTATCTGCCTAACGATGATCCAACGCCCATTGTACAAACTATACAAATATTCCTACTCAATGCTCAAATTGCAAAACTGTAATTTACCTTTATTATGCTGTTCTATTGATTTGTTCTCCCCTCAAAATTCGTTCTTGGCGCTCCTCTTCAGTTAAATTCATCACTGAAGCTGCATCGTCCGATACTTCATTGATAATGTCTTTAGATTTTGGTATATAAATCTGCAGCTTCATGGAAAGTTGAGTATTTAGTTCGTCTCATTGGAAATAACTCTTCGTATTAGACAACGCCTTTCCTCTTACACAACGATTCAAGTCTAGGCAATCGTTGCGATATTTTCTGTGAGAGCATGCAATAATGTACTATCGTTACCGTATGGGCGATATTACATGAATCGAAGCCCATGGTTGCAAATTTAGCTCGTACGACGCATGCGGAATTGGGGTTATTTTGAACGTTGGTATTGTTGTAAGAGTAAGTAATAAATTCATTACAGCCTCACAAAAAACCTTTTTAATAAAAAAAGTGAAAAAAATATTTGTTTCTGTAAAAATTAAAATTTTTCCGGAATTGAGCTTGATAGTTTTTGTGAGTGACCTTTCGCGGTATATTATCCGCGCTACATTAAGCAGAATTCCTTTCAAAGGGTTAAAACTTAAAATTATGGGAGGTATTCCTTTTATAAAATTTAGGTGTGAAAATATAAATTCATGCATAAAGATTTTTATATGTTTAGGTTCCTGTCCTATTAGATAATAAAGAAACTTTTTTAGGCTTATGAATTTGACAAACAAAGTAGTATGAATTAGTTGAATAAGAGTTGCTGGAGAAAAAAAAAAGAAAAGGAATCGGATTACATTAAACAAGAAAAAATTTGTTTCACATAAGGCTTTCAAAAACCGAAAAAAATGTCAGATCAGTCAAATAACAGAAATTATGCAGATGATTAAAACAGTTCGATTCGAAATTGATTTTACACGATAGAGAGACAAAAAGTCTCGTGGAAGAAATATGATCATCACACTTTTCCACAATAGCATTAAATAATATAATAGACGCTGGTAAAGGTGTTTTATTCAGTTAAAAAATTATATTTTCATTAAATATTTAACTGAAGAAAAATATCTAATATTAATTTCCATGAAGAGAGAATAAACATCACCAAATTAAATTCATGCAGAATTCAACTTTGAAATCCTTCGCATCAGTAGCTTGAGATATTTGCAAATATTTGTTTACAAAAGCATTGTGGTGAAGAAAGTGAAAAAAAAAAATCTGCCAACAGGTGTAAAGCGCATGTGGCGTAAGAAGCGGGCAAAAGGATATAAATCTATATAAAGCGTACTTTTGCTTCCGCTTACTCTTTGGTGACTCGGAAAGAGTATTTTGTTTCATTAAAAACTTATAGACATGGAAAGAAAACCAGTAATTTATAATGTTTTATTATATATCTTTCTTCCTCTGGCCTTTACTTTTGTAAGTATTCTGTCTATATATTGGTTTATCAAGGTGATTTCTTTTTTATAAGCAAGAATATTTTCCATTTTTCTGTATTAAAATATCTTTAAAAGAGTATTAAAGATTTTCACTAGGCTGGTCAAAGGTTACAATTTAAAGTTTGCTTATTATTCTTTATATGTCACTAGATGTGATTTAAAAAATACGTCTAATGCTACATATCACTCCTCTTATAAATTTGTTTACTTGACGGTTAAGAAGTAACAAGGACAGCAACTGAAGCAGAAAGAAATCAGTCAAATAATTCATAAAAAATGTAAAAATGTACTTTTGAATATTTTTTAACTCAAAAAACCATTTATTTAGTAAATATTACTTTAATTTAAATTATATAGTAATAAAAATAAATAGTAATAATTGTTGTATGGTCATAAATGGTTATAAATAATATTTTATTTTTCTTGCTATTCCTTTTTGATCGATAAAGTTTTAATTTTTAAAAATGTAAGCAAAAAATTAAATGTAATGTAGTAAATAATTAAAAAATAAATAAATGAGCATCCTAAAGTTTTGTAGCACTGGGCTTTGCTATTAATTCTTTATTTCATTTTTTTTTGTCTCAATCAATGCCAGTCTTTTAGTCTTTTTCCAGTGAACTTTTAAGAGCTAATAAGTTAATTAGGAAGAGCGTAAACAGGTTAATAAAAAAGGAAAATGTGTGTTATGCATTATAAAGGATCATTCATTAAATTCCCACACTTAACATTTACGTGTTAAACAGAAATAAATCATTCAGAAAAATAAGAAGTAAGAAGTCAAAATTAAAACTAAATTTAAAATTACATTACTAAAAGAGCATTCGATATTAAGCGTAGGTTTTTTTAAAAACATTAATTTTCCCTCAACTAACTTCATAAATATCTACCAGCAATACAGGAAATTGTTCTGAACTTTTAAGTTGCTTATGTTTTCGTTAATTTCCTGTATTAACATTGTGAAATTATTATATTACCTTACTTTATTAGATTACCTGATCCTTATTTTATTACAGAATAATCTGATTATTGTAATTGAAATTATTAATGAATATTTATTTATCAGTAGCTAAGAGTCTGTGGTTCTACTAATGTTGGTATCTTATTTTTAACCTACACTGTTTTGTTATAATTCTATTTATTGCTATGCTTTTTATAGATTTATAGTTATTTAGCATTTTTAAAAAACACGAAAAGTTTGGGCGATACTGAAATATAATTTGATGTTAATCCAAAATTTCATGAATAAAATGTAGCTATTTCTCTAAAATGATTTAAATTCAATTATTAAATACATGCAAAAACCAGTCAACATTAAATATTGCTTTATTATTAATCAATATCTTACACCGATGTATAACCAAAATTTCTCCAAGATTTTTTGATAATCTAACACTTGCGCGCTTTTTTCTTCCTTTTTTAACTATCAAAATTTATTTAGAATTCATGAGGAAAACTAATGCAAATAATATTATGGTTTAAAATTTCAAAACTACTCTTGTGTATGCTTAATTTAGATGATTTCTGCAATATTTTTCTTAGGGGAAGAAACTCTATCGTTATTCCGTGAAGTGTCCATTTAAAAACTATACTTTTAAGGAACAATTTATTGACTGTTGTGTGTGGGGGGAGAGAGGAATATTTGAAATTCGTTACGTATGCCTTTGTATTGGTTGGTCGTAAATTTTTCTAATAATGATTTAGTAAGTAAAGAAATATACGAGGTATTTTTTTATTCAATATTAATATTTTTTATAACAAAACGACGCAAACCACATGTGAAATATCAATTCCAATTTTACATTAATTTTCTGTACTGTTACTTTCTTCAAAAAATATTAGCACTACCCCTATTTTGATACTTAAAAATAAATCAGATAAGTTTTGTTTCTATTGGCCCAATCTTAATTATTTTTTTGAAATTGTACTTGACTATCAACTGAATTTAAAATTTGAACCAATGTGTCTAATAATTTTTTTTATGAATGTAAATATACTTAATTTTTACGAGGCTTAATTTGCATTTATTTTATCTATGAACTCTTTTACATTTACACTGCTGTTTGTAAAGAATGCAACACCACACATGAAGGAATCATCAGAATTAAATGCACTTTGCAGCAAATATCAATTGTAGGATGTTACGTAAAATAGTAAAGTTTCAGAGCCACCACGCATGCGTGGCGTGCGCAGCACCCTCTGAAATGATGCTGAAAGTATATAAATAGAAGACAGTAGCGGGACGTTGAAAATAGTTAATGATTATTTGTTAGTGGAGTGGCGAACTTTTAGTGAGACCTAAGTATGCCTCCACGATGAAATTCCAACAATTTACTGAGTTTGAACTGGGGAGGATTACTGACCTTCGAGAAGGAGGATTTTCCTATCGCGCAATAGGAGCTCGTGTGCAGCGGAACAGTTCCACAGTGATGCGAGTTTGGAAGCAGTAAACCGACGAGCACCGAACAACTGGCAGTGGACGATGGAAGGTGATGTCAGCGCGCGACGATCGACACCTGCTCCACATGGCGGTGAATGACTGGACAGCTTCCTCCAGACAGTTGGCAGCACGTTGATCTACTGCTACAAGTGTACTAATGTCGGCTTCGTCAACGTCTGCTACTCCGTGGATTGCTTGCAGGACCTTTGTACAGGACCCCTCTAACGGCAAACCATCGATGGCTGCATCTTCAATTGGCTCATGAGCACAGAGCCTGGCAAGCCGATTGGCACCAAGTTGTCTTTTCAGACGAATCACGCTTCAATTTGTGGGACCATGATGGCCACATTCTTAAAAAAACTTTAATTTTGATTTTGAAATTTTTTAGAAAAGGTACTAAACCATGCACAGCTAATTCCATGCACAGTTTTGCAAAACATACATTTTACAACATGTATAAGACATGTTTGTAAAATTTAAATTTTTTTATCTTTTTTAAGCATTTTTAAATCCCTAAGGCTTTTTTAAATATGTCTCTTTTTATTCAAAAATTTTTTTTCCTAGTACCTTATACTATACTACATAAAACTGTGCATGGGTTTTTTCTGCTGCTGCTCTTTAATTTTTTATTAATTTTTTTGTAGTAAAACTCCCAAAACTTCTAAAAAAAACATTAATTTTGATTTTGAAATTTTTTAGAAAAAACGTACTAAACATGCTAGAGCTAATTCCACATGTATAGTTTTACAAAACATACATTTTACAACATGTATAAGAATTTCAATCCTATACTTCAATTATCAAAAAAGCCTTAGGGTTTTGAATCATAGTATATGTACAAAAATTCAATATGGAGAAATATGAGTTTGAAGTTTTCATTCCATGAATACCATGATATAATATTCATCGAATTGCCTGAAACTTTTATGAAATTTTTAGTTTATTTAAAACTGCCTACCATAAGAAATTGCAGAAATGTAGAACAATTAAACAGTATACTGGCATAATGAATATATAAAAGAAAACGAATGAAAGATCAATATTTCATAAAACTTTATCTTAATAATTTTAAAAAAAATAAATACACACACTTCAGAGCTAATTACATGCTCAGTTTGACAACTCAAATAATGCACAACATGTACAAAAGATGTTTAAGCTTTTTTTTCTTCTTTTCATGATTTTAAAAGTCGCCTTCGCATGCTAAATATTGTACACGAATGAAAGCAATATCAAATAACAATTTATAGGTAAAATATATCAAAATCTAAGAACTGCATTTATGCATTTGTTTAAATAAACATCTTAAAATATTTTAATAATAATGGTGTTGAAATTCACACACTTGGGATATATATATATCACAAAAGAAATAAATGTAAATGGGAGAGCTTTGCTATTCTTGCGAATTAAATTTTTAATTATCTGAGTTATCAAACTGAGATTTAGTATTTTGTTTTGGGAGAATCCGTTTTGAAGTTTTAATTTCATTTATAATAATATAATAAAAAGCACTCGCAAAACTTTTAAATCTTGACAAAATCCATTTACCCTCCCCCCCCCAACAAACAATACACAAACTAGAGTTTTTGCATGGATTGCACAATTCTTTCTTGGAGTAATTTGTTACTGTATATATAATTCTACATATGTCAGTCTCATTTACGCGCGGTAGAAAAATAATTAATTCATTTATTATCAGGCTGTTTTCTAGCAAATGATCTGAAATGTGAGCGTGATAGTTGCTGTCCAGCATCAAATGTTGCTCCATAACTTGATAAAAATGTAGATAAAACTTTGAAATTTTGCAGGCATGTTTATAAAGATTCGAGGTATCAAACAAGCCAATAAAAAATTTGATAGTTTGATGGTTTTTTGGGTACCATATCGCCCTTAATAGATATGTTATTCGAATTTCGGAATGAATATCGAGATGTTGAAATTCAACGATTGTTTTTGTGGAATTTGGATGTCTTGACTGCTGCTTTGTTCAATGCAATTATTCTTATGGTTCAACTGTAATATATATAACTGCGAGCATGTTTCAGTATGTTATTTTTTATTAGAGGATTAATGCAATATTCGAATAAATCTTTTAAAATGTTGACATTTGTGTTCGAAATCTTTTGTCACTAAGTCCTCTTAAATTCCACAGATTAAGATCATCTTTCCATTTCATACACTTATACCTATTTTGAGCAAGATTACCCCCCCCCCCAAATTTATTTACTGTATTGCTTAACCCATTTGCGCACAAATTTAAAATGGCAGAACTTATGTTTTTTGATAATGTATCAAGAATAAGGTAATTCAGAATTAATAAAAACCATATTTAAAATTCTCTTTTGACGCACTATCCCTTTTGATGTATTTATACAGTTACAATATAACAATATGAGTTCAAAATTTTAATTTCTCAGTAATTGTACTTCGAATACGCAAATGAAAAATGAAAAATAAAACGAAATTGCAAAGCCTATTTTTAAGGATAAATATACTGTGAATACACTTTTAAACTTTTATTCTGAACATTTAAGAACAAAGAATTTCTAGTATATTTTAGCTTACAAATGGAAGTTTTTTTACCGAAATCAAACAAGAGAGTTGTTAAACAAACGAAATGAAAATGTCTTTTCTTCCTTAATGACAGCAAGAGTTTCGTTGCAATGAGACGATGCATTAAATTTCTCAAAAATATCTCTCTCTAGAAGTTTCAATGCACAACTTCCATAAAATATAGCATTAGAAGTTGTGATATTCCTAGAATAAATATTTAAAAGTAATCTTTTATGTATCAAAATTAAATCACATTTTCAAGTGGGGGTTAACGTATTCCTTAATTCATGCTCTTCAAAGTTCTATTGCAGCATGATGAAATCGGAAGAAGGTGGGATTATTTTTAAAAAAAGAAAAAAATCCGAACTGTGTGTGTGTTTTAAAAATATTTGTGGCAAATTATTATTTTCTCGATATGATTCTTGAGCTTTCCTCAGGATCGATTCAGTAGTTTATTATATGAATTATAAACCTTTTCAATCACTCGTTTCAATCGTAATGTGTAATTTTATAAAATATAAGTGATTTAATCGCATCTTTTGTTATAAAACTATGGGTAAAAATTGCCTCAGAAATTCCTTGTATTTAAATGCGCTTTTTTTATTTTTTATTTCTTTAGGAAGTGTGGAATGGTACTCAGAGTCGATTGAATGAAAAGCATAATTTTGAAAGTAAGTAAAAATTCACTTTTCATTAAGATTTTACAGGATTTTTTAGGCAACTAAAAATTATTCACACGTTCATAAATTAAATCTTTTTTCCTGCAGAGGTTGATAGACGAAAAAAAAACAAGAAAACTAACGTTAAAAGATATTCAATGCGTAATGCTTTTTTAGAAACTCATAATAAATATCGGCAGGCCTCATATCAGGAATGAAAAAGTCCGAAGGAAAAAAAAATGTTCTCAACATACTCGGAATCGCCAATATAAATTTTTTTTGCTATATTTTGTCTAATTTACGATGTGCAATTCGTTCGAAATGAACCAATTGAAGCAGTTTATTTTCTTTTGCTTTTTTCCCTAGATGAAATGAATCGAGCATCTTCGTCACAGAACTGCGGTAAGTTTGATATGATTAACAGTTTTTCCAACCACAATCTTTTTAAAATGATGTAATTTTGCTCAAATTTTCAGTATGTTTTTATTTGTTATTTCATTCACAGTTTGTGGGGGAGAAAACGAGAAAGAAACGGAGAGATTTGTGGACAGCCTTATAGTCAACCCACCTCACAAATATCCTTGGGTGGTAAGTATCGAATTCAAGAAAATGGAACACCAAGTAAATTTCAAACAATGAATTAAAAAAAAATATTAATAATATTTAGAAGAACATTAATAATGTTTATAGAATATTTAGAAAAAAATTAGTGTCTTTGTTAGAATGGCAAGAACGGGAATATATATATATATATATATAATTCCAGAATATATATACACATTAATCCTTCGTTGAACGCGGTTCCACAGGAACTTTACGCCTTTCGACATTTACAATTCACACAAAGATATTGCAGGTTATTACAATTTTAATAACGTAAAAAAAATATAGAATAAGAATGGTCTGGGGATTTTTTTTTTGTGTTTACCAAAGGTTAGACCAAGATACTGATAATATAAAGACATCTTTCAGAGCAAACTCTTGCTTGCTATTAAAGATTACTAGGAACCTATGATCTAGGACCTCTCTACAGAATAAATGTAGTAAATATTACATGAATAAGCAATAAACACATCAGAGTTATATTGCATGTTTTGTAGATTCTTATCTCATACCTCTATTCCGTAATTTTAGATATAATATACCTGCAGTACCATAATATTACCATCTTTCAATGGCTTGGTCATATAATCCGAATTTAAATTAGATTGAATTTATGTGGAACCAGATGAGCTGGGAAGTATTGAACAGAAAACCCACATTACTGAAGCAGCTACAAAGAGCACTTATCCAAGTTGTTTAATATTATTAATATGTACCAGCTTTTGTTTAATAATTGTAATTTTGTGAGGTTTATCTAAAATATTTGTGATTATTTCCCTCTATTGCATTATTTTTCTCAAAAATTCAGCGCACATGAAAGAATTAAACATATAAAAAATTAATAATATCAAGGGTTAGTTATTGCCCAATCAGGGGGCAGCTCCACTAAGTAGTAATGACTGTCGACGTTATTAATGTTCCTATTTTCAATCAGTAAGTTTAAAAAAAAGTATTAGAAGTATCCGTAAGTAAATTATCTATAAGAAATTCAATGCAGTAAGTTTTAAGGTTGAGAAAAGGAATTTCGAAATAGTGCAAAAGATTGAAAATGTGTTTCTTGATCTCAACAGTGTTTAATATTTACAATTTGACATAACTCATTTGTTCCCCAAGCCAAATTCAGGGATAACTGATGTCCTGAGAAACAGTGTTACTTGATCAGTTGAGAGGGAAACAAGATATCAATCATTGGCATGGCCAAGTAACTTGAGCGCGTTTTTCACGTCTTGTACTTTACAATAATGCAACTAATGAACTTTTTACTAACAGAAAGTAATGTGTACTGTACCATTCCTCTAAATGTACTACTATTGGGCTGAAAAGAAATAATGACACAAATCTGTATCAGCACTATAGAAAAGCAAACAAAAAAAATTTCCACAGAAACTACAAAAGCTTGGACAAGGTGACTTGAACTCCTTGTCTAGGCATAAAACTCGCTTCTATGTATTTATTCTTTTAAGTTTAACAAGGAAAAGTATATACAATTAATAACTTTACTACATTACTTAAACTTTATTTAGCTTAACTAACAAAGGTTTATGGAATGAAAATAATGGCTCGTATACGTAAACACTGATGATGTAGTCAGTCAATTTTCCAAAGATTTCATCGATAGTGGTGCCAGAATCAGTTGTTGGTTCAGGTGGTGATAGCATGTCGAGGTCAAATACCGTTTTCAAATATGTTCTTAATGTACCGTTTGCATTAGTCAAATCTTTGTCAATGAAATCTCCGCACAAGATCACATTTGAACTAGTAAACCAGATGGCGTGTTGATGTAAGAAGTTTTCGAAGAATTCCCAGTCAAATTTTGGATTGCGATATAAATTGATTATATTGATTCCTTTGTAGGTGCATATAGTCATCTCGATGTGCTTATTTTGTATGATTGCCTCTGAATGTTGCTTGTTTGTTACTTCTTCGGGAATGCGAGCATATATGATAGTGCCTTGTGCTGTTGGATGCGATGAAGGGTTTCGGATGACTTCGTTATATCCTTCAATATCGTGATTCTCACTAGTCACTAACCATGTTTTAAATTAAAAAAGTAAAATCAGAGCCTTTTATATTTGTTTTCTGAACTTTTTTTGTGAAGATTTCCTCATTTTTGTGAAGATTTCTGCCAAAATGCAGGTAGACTTTTTAAAAAAAACGTTTTGAACAATAAATTTACTAGGTAAAATTTGAGAAAATTTTGTTATAAACTAGCGAAATTCAGGAAAATTTGTAGGAAAATTCGGGAAAACTATGGGAAAATTTAAATATGATTCGGCTCATCTAGGGCACAAATGCGACCAAATGCCCCGAGGTCAATTGGTTGCTTATTGGCTGAGAAAAAGGTACGACAAAATATGGAACTAAGACGAAGACGAAATTTGCGCCCTAATAGCGCTTTTGTTCCACTACGCGAAAAACGCGCTAAAAATGAGAAGTTAAAATAAAAGTTAAAGAAAAATACAATATTAAAAAGTTCTGTAGAAAATCGTCTTCAATGTGACGTACATGAATCAAGTGCGGATTACCTAATAATCATTACAGCGTCACCTAGAAACTGAGCAAAGGCTATATTAAAGCTAGAAAGATGAATGCATCTCGAACATTGGTCTATATGCCCCATAAAAGGTTTTCGCATTTTAAGACAGAATTTAGTAAACAAGGATGTAAAGAAACTTGTAGTGTGAAAAAATAAAACAAATTAGAGAGATCTCATTTAAAAATGATTTTCTTTTCCGTTCATTTAACGAGATTTGAGAAATTTTAAAGAGAGGAGTAGATAAGTAAATTGAAAACACACACTCAAAAAGGGAAAAAAGATATTTTTCCTTTTTATATTTAATTAAATTTTTCAAATATAGGCATGCTAGATTATAGCATATTTTTAAAGCTGTATTAGATTGTATGGTATTGTATAACGCAGCCTTTCAACATCCTCAACATTTTTTCAGATCTTGTAAATCAAGTGCTTAAAATCTATCAAAAGTATTGATTTCCATTATGGAAGTCCTTTGCAATTTAATGCTTTTTCTATGAAAAAGTTTTGGGATTACTTCTTATTTTTCTATCGAATGAGGAGAAAGGAAAAGAAAACGTTGCTTAGCATTTCATAATATTTTTTGTATTGCGAGGAATGTTAACAAAGATCTTTTCAGTCGCTCCTTTTTTATGACGAATTTCTTATTTTACTTACAGATGTATATTTCAAAAATAAATAGGTGGAACTAAATAATCCAAACTAGTTATTCTACTCATGTTTTGATCCTTTCTACAGGTAGGACTTGTCAGAAAAATTTATTACTCAGATGACTTTTATTGCGGAGGAGCTTTAATCAGTCGACACTATGTGCTAACAGCAGCCTATTGCCTTGTGAAGTAAGAAGAATTTTAAATAAAATTAAGTCTCTGCTCTATAGATACATTTAAAAATGTAAGATTTTATATATTTTGTTTATACCATAAACAAACACTTAAAATGTTTCTCGTGGTCTGCTTATGATTATTTCATTTTAGAAATAAATAAGCATCATTTGTTAGAAACGTTTTAAAAATGAATGTGATAAGAGCTAAAGAATAAAATCTATTGTGGTATTCAATGTTGCTTGTATAATTACGGAAGAAATAAACAATTTTTCATCAATTTAAACATAAAAATAAACTCATTGCCATAACAATTTGCGCACCAAAAAGTAAGCGTGGGATTGTTACGAAATTTGGTATGAAGATACGTGTCAGGCGCATATGTTAATGATTAGAAAATGCAGCGTGGTTTCGCATTATGTAATAACACCAGAGGTAATCACGCATCCTATAAACAATGAAAAAAAAACTATATTTCCTTAAAACTATCTTCATAATTTGTCTATATACTATGATGAACTATGTCCTATCATAAATATCATAAAATTCAGAACCAATCTAAAATTTTGATAAGCCGAACAATTTATTTGCAGTCAAACAATACACAATACACGTGTTGCTTTGGGAGCTCACGATTTTTTATATAGTCCAGAGCCTGTACAGATTTCTCTAATGCTAGCTCACCCCCAGTACAGAGTTGATTCCTCGCTATACAATATTGGCCTTCTGAAGTTACAAGCTCCCGCCCAGCTGGGACCGAACGTAGATGTGTTGTGTCTGCCAAATTCCAGTGACATAGGGCATCCAGATCAAATGGCTACCGAAGTTGGATGGGACGTCCACAGATATCCAAGTGAGTGAATAAAATAATCAACATCATTATCTTTTTAAATATATGATTCGTATCACTTACATGGCTTGTGAAGAGTAAGAATCTAGTTATTAAACAGAACCTGATAAATCCATTTTCAAACTGAGGGTGCATGGTGACGTAACAAATTACTCTGCTAATGCAAAAGAGAAAAAAATTTAGAGGAATGGATTTGATCCTCGAATTTAAAGAGACTCTTTACTGAGGAGACTGGGCTGCAGCAATCGTTTGAGTGCTGCGAATATATGAACATGATTCTTCTACTTTTCTGTAAAGTTTCTTCCTTTTACATATCAGTACGTAGCTTCGCTCCATAATTTAGATTCATGTTCGAATGGCCATTTGTTGTGCGTACCCAATAGCCGAGTGGTTATGGTCACTAGTTCGGGCCAACGTTTTGTGTTCAAATCCTATTGGCACGGAAGGCCTTTCGTGTAGAAGTCCTTCCTTTGCGTGGTATGCATTTTTAAAGCGGGACAGTTTCAAGTCAGGTGTCATCCTCTTCACTTGACCGAGGTCCAAAAATACAAGATCCTTTGTCGAGGACCCTCTTGGTTACAATCCATCATCAAAAATCCTTCTATTAATTGTAAACTAAAATCATGTGTCAAGACTGCCATTATGCAATACCACAATAAATCCTTTAGATCGAGGGTGTCAAACTCAATGGCTGACTTGGGCCAAATAATCAAGGTTTAACTTTAGGGGGACCACAAAAAAATGATAAATATTTATAGAAACATAGGTTTATTTCGAATGATACATTATACCAAACATATATAAAAGAACAAGAAAAATTTAATGTTTACGTCCAGACACTTGACTTCTCTTCTCTGCTACTATCTTTCCTATTTCGGGGGGGGGGGGAGAAATTTGATTTACAATGACTACTTTCAAAACTAACCAGAAAGTGAACATCATTAATATTATTACTAAAAGGAGATTTACATTGCTGGCCACCGTAAATGCAACACCCTGGAGAAAGCACGCAAATAACATGAAATTTACAACATGCATTAGCGGAGGTGAGATATGCAAATGATTAGAATTTCAGCGCAGACACACATCACGCACGCCTGGGGCGCCACCTCAAAGCGCTAATTAGGGCTTGGAGATTTCGGCGATTTCAAGTTCGGCAATTGTGTTTTTTTCAAAAAACGATCAGTTGTGTCTCGTAGAAAACAGCTATCAGCTTTTGATCAAGTATCCGAGTTCGACAGAGGAAGGATAGAGTGGGCTACCGAGATTGTGGATTATCTTTCAGGGAAATCGGTAGTCGTGTTGGACGAAACCAAACAACTGTAAAGCGGATATGTAATCGTTGGATGCAGGAGGGTACGACGGAGCAACGTGGTCGATCGCATCCACCTCAGTGCACCACTTCACGCGAGGACAGGCAAATTGTGCGCATGGCAGTGACGGATCGCTCAGTAACATCACGAAACATAGCACAGCACATTGAGTCTGTAACGCATCATTCAGCGTCAGCGCGTACCATTCGACGCCGTTTACAGCAGAGTGGTCTGTCCGCAAGGCGTCTATTGCTTGGTTTACCCGTGACGCAGAACCACAGACGTCTCCGCCGTCAATGGTGCGATGAAAGAAGGATGTGGGTGGCAGAATGGAATGAAGTTGTCTTTACTGACAAGTCACGCATCGGTCTGCAACACCACGATGGTTGGATTCGAGTCTGGAGACACCGTGGAGAGAGGATGCTGAACAGCTGCGTTATGCACCGCCACACTGGTCATGCAACTGGTATTATGGTATGGGGCGGTACTGTATATCACTCTCGTACTCCTCTAGTACTCATTGCCGGTACTTTAAACAGCCAGCGCTACATCTCCGAGGTGTTGGAGCCAGTTGTCCTTCCTTGCCTTAAGGGCTTGGCCACAGCCATATTTCAGCAGGATAATGCACGACCACACGTGGCACGCATTGTCCAAAGGTTCTTCGTCAATCACCAGATTGAATTGCTACCCTGGCCGGCTCGCTCTCCGGATCTTTCGAGGATAGAAAACATGTGGTCAATGGTTGCTCAACGATTGACTCAGATTACATCCCCAGCTGCCCCACCAGATCAACTTTGGCAACGTGTGGAAGCTGCTTGGTTTGCTGCTGTACCCCAAGAACACATCCAAAGTCTCTTTGAATCAATGCCGTGGCGTGTGGCAGCGGTGATCTCAAACAATGGCGGCTACTTTGGCTACTGATTCTGGCAGAAACCACACTTCACAGAAGTCTATAAATTTAATCGTTAGATACTTGGTCAACATGTTATCTACAAAATAAATTTTGTTGCGCTATCTCTTGTCTTTCTTGGTGTTGCATTTGCGGTGGCCAGCAGTGTATTTCCTTTGATAACTAAAAATAACTGTTCGCACCGATAAATGCGGTAAATTAATCAGAGGTTTAACAGAGAATATTAGATCTTACCCCTGCAAAGTCAGGTTTTCGGCCCTAAGCTGGATCTTACAAAGGAATGTAAAACCGTAATATAACTCAGGTTTTGGGCCCTCTAGAATCCTGCTCCCCACGAGGGGGGGGGGAGTGTACGTTACGCCACTGATATTAACAGCATTTTTACATATCAAGCAGATTATTTTATCTTTTACTTCACAGGAAAAATATTCTAATATTCGATGTTCGTTAGCGATTTTTCGTTTAGTTTTACTACCACTTGACTTTGATACAAACATACTGAATACATAGGCCTGAAATGAATAAACAATTGTTAACTGAAAATAATAAAACATTTTAATAAAATAACAATATTTTCTTAACATTAACCAGACAGAGAATATGACGACATAAATCAATAAGAGCAAGATAAATTATAAGCACAAATCCTATATATATATATATATATACGTGCGTCTTATTTTCCCAAAGTAAAATATTTTCTGTTATGCACCAATCCGTACAAGACTGCAGTTGGAGAATTGAGACTTATATTATGGCAACCTGAATAAAATTTACGTTAATGAGTTGTTTTTACAGCTAAATATTGATAATAATTTAACAGGATATCTTATTAATAATCTATATTTTCAGTTTTTCGTTCAACAACAAATTACAGTTAATTATTTAACAGTTGAAAATATTTAGTCAACTTTCCTTAAAGCACATTTTGTTTGTATTTTTTTTAAATTACTTCAGCAATTTTATCTGTTTAAAAGTCAGTAACCTAACTTTTGACGTATTTTAGACATTATTTATGCTTAATTACTGTATTAACCCCTCTGATTCTGGTATATTTAAACTAAATGTAAACATTTTGTTTAATAATACCACAAAAAAGAGCCTAATTAAAAGAAAAAAACGTTTAGCAAATTCTACCTATTTAATTTTTATTCTGCGCGTCATATTGTTACTTTTTATATATATATATTATTGTGTGCGATATATTGGCCGGGCCACAAACGTGTTCGTTGTGGGCCGTGAGTTCGACACCCTTGCTTTACATGAAAGTAAAAATATTGAAAATATTGAAAAATAAATTTGTAGGTGGCTTGCTTGTGTGTGAGTCATTTGGAAGTCAAATGGTAAGATTTAGGTAGCAGCTTACCTTTTTGATGACTGGTTTGGTCATTATTTCATACTTGAAGTAGAACGTAATTGCCAATCTAAACAGATTCCATTTAAAGTTATTCTAATAATCGACAACGCATAAGGCCATCCACCTGCAACTTTAGATAATTTTGACCCACGTGTGAATGTAGTTTTCTCCATCCAATACAACTAGTTTGCTTCAACTGATGGATCAGGGAGTCATCTGAACATTCAAAATTTATTATACGAGACGATCATTTGCACATCTGCATGAAACTATGAGACAAACCAACGAGCTCTCTGGCAAAGACCTTTGGGAAGAATTCCATGTGTTTAAATGCAGTGAGAATCATTGAACAATCTTGGGATGAAGTTTCACAAAAAAACTTTAAATTGTGTCTTGAATATACTGAGCCCTTTTTTTTCCATCACCGAAACTCAGACGAAATCAAAGTCAGAGAATGACGAAATTAGTAATGAGATCGAAGAATTTGTCGATCTTGTCAGGCAAATAAATTTAGAACTGAAAAGTAATTAGACTCAAGAGAACTGCTGGATTCTCATAACCAGACAATTGATGAGCTCAAAGAAATGCTTGAGCAAGAGCAAGACGTTGAAGGACTTGAGTCTTAAGTGAGTGAGTGAATATTAACGTCGCACTGTTTAGCAACACAAGGGCTTTTGGTGACGGTCCGCGTAATTTTGAACCACGGTTAAGTGACGCGGACGACACCTGAGTGGCTCCCCCTCTCCTAACTACCACACTACACCAACGGGAGGACGTATGAGCTCTCTACAGATTTAATGTGCATCGCTCCCCTACACGGTGGGTCTTAAGTATACTGGGATCGAACTCATGACACGCTAGCCAGGATCCGATGCCTAGACCACTTGGCTACGGCAGCCAACTTGAGTCTTGAGATCCAGTTCGATCAGAAGATCGAATGACGGTTAGGAATTTGGCAGAAGGCCTCCAATTAATTAGAAAAGGGTTACAAATTTTATAAAATATAGAATTCCAATGAAGAGCTTATTTTTTCAGCAAAACAAGGAATAAAAAATCATTAGTATGATGCTTGGAAATTTTGCGGCAGAAAAAGATGTTTAAGCCAACAGACTACTGTGTTAGATTTTATGAAGCCTTGTACATCAAGTTAACATCGGCTTGCGATTAGGTATTCGTGTTTGCAAAGACTTTATTAAATACTTTTTTTAAAAAATTATTTTTTTTCTCGTCTCCGGCCATAACTAAAAGTAATTTATATGTTTTTATATGCGAAATTATACATTGACTTATGTGCTTATCATTCAGTCCCACCTATTGCACAAGTTCAGGGTAGGGCATAAGAGATCTTGATCTATATTTAATTAATGTGTTTATCCAATTAGTTCATTATTAAAAAAATTAGCAATATTTCGAAATTTTCATAAACCAGTCTGTAAGTATTAATTCTCATTTCAATGGCTATTATGTAGAAAAATCTTAATGTTTGAAGTTTGATTGTTTAAAAATTTCAGACATTTCCCGTCGAAATAATTTGTAAATCGGATTAAATGCACGCAACTGTGATTAAAGATTTTTTTGGATGATCTCATTAAGACACTGTCATATAAATCATAAGAAGACATCAGTGCTTTTGGATAACATGTAGGCATATTATGTTAGTTATTGACAAAAATGAATTTAACAACAAAAAAAAACACTCGTTTAACTCGAAAAAATTTGATATATTTTGAGCTTCGTTTCCTCCAAAATTAAGCCAAATATTGGAGGAATAGTTTAAAAGTTTCCGTTTTTTATACATTAAAATTTTTTTGTTTGGTTTTCATAATCCAACTTAGTATCAATAAGTGGGATATTAGGGAAATAAATGCTAGAAAGAAAGTTTAATGCCCATTTCTTAGGGAAAGCAGGTAACACGACTATAGGAGGTAATGAAGAAAACCAATATCAAACCTAAACAGTGTTGAACAGTTATTGCATGTCGAATAAATTTACTGTTTCAGCTCTCCGAATTCAAAATAATGACAATATAATGATCTACAGTTGTGTATTACTCTCATTAAATGTAACAAAATTCGTGGTTAAAAGCCGAAATTTAAAAAATGAAGGATCATTTTTTAAGTTTCTTTTTAGTTATTTAATTTTGTGAAGGAAGACTCGCTGAATTTTTTTCACCAGGGTAAAGAGAAGCCATAAAAGGTATGTTGGAAGAACTTTTCTATTAACTGTTCCACACATGCATATTAGAATATCTACCATTTATGGCTTTAAAGGGTGTAACGATGTACGTGTTTTCACTTTATTCGATTATATACGATACAAGACCGTTTAACTTTTTATACGATTCCAGACTTTATACTTTGTTCAGGGATGATCTAATTTACTCTAAATTTGTACAAATCATTTTAATTTCGATATTGATTTTTTGCAGTGGGTGGGAAATACAAGGAACTTCAAGAAGTGGATTTACGGATTTTGTCTTTTGATCAATGTTCTGCGTCTAAATTACCAAATTTTGACAAAACTCAAATCTGTGCTGAAAGGCAACGCAAAAGCTTCTGTAAGGTAAGTGCTTCTGAAGATTTTTCTGTTGATATTCTCGCAGATTTCAGTGTGAAAATAATACATACAAAATTTTTAAAAAGTTACAAATGCAGGGTGTCTACAAATTAGTTGAGCAACTTGTAGTAATACACCCTGTGTTTATTCTTTTGGGGCATTAGGTGTCATAACAGACGCTATCCTTTATCGAGATTCAATCATTCTTTGTCTGGTATTACGATAATGGGGACTTACAACGGTGTTGAAAAAGCGAAATACTGTCTTTGGTTTTATGAAAATCATTATGCTATCCAAGTACGACGAAATTTTACTCGAGAATACTAGAAAAAAAGAAATGAAATACACGAAAAAATATTATCTATTGGGATAGTATTGTTTTATGTCATTTACCTGGTGATGCTGCAAATTTTCCTTGTGCCAATCACCAAAAAAATACCAGAAAAAGAAAACATTTTATTTTTTACAAGATGGCGCACCTTGTTACGTTATATCTTACCTCAATACGGAAGACAAGTTTGGATTGGACATGGAGGTGTTATTCAATGGTCACTCCGATCACCAGATCTTTCACCACTTAATCTCAGTGTATTGAGTTCTGCATTCCGTCATTTTTTTGGGTTCACTTCTAAACTGGAATCAAGTATCTGCACTGTAAATAATTTGATCGAAGGAAGCATGCTGATAAATCTATGGTAAGAACTGATTTTCCTATGGAACATTTACTAAGTAACAAACGAAGACACATCGAACATTTGTGATAATGGTAAACTTGGATTATTTCTTTATTTTACAATAACATGTATTTTAATTTATTTTTCTGCATATTACATGCAGTAAATCATTCTTTTTGCCTAACTAAAATTTGTAGACACACTGTATATTATATTGTCAAAACTGTGTATGTGTCAATTTAAGAAAACCACACACGCAAAACACTTAAATTTCATGATAAACTGCTCACTGAATTGAAAAGAATTTATTATTATGAATGTGCGTTATTGTGTGTGTGTGCAGTTTGAGAGTCTTTTTCTATAATGATATTTTTTGAATATTTGTGTCTGTAATACAAGTTTGATCGAAGCAGAAAATCAAAATGCTGATGACAAAATAATTCCAATAGATACTACAAGATAATCAAGAGAAACCAGAAAAATAGAACACTTTCAATAACTTCTCGTGGGGCATTGCTGTTAATAGCATTCGAATTATAACATTTATAATCGCTTACCTAATATCTGGAATAGATTCCTATGGCACTTAAGGTATCCGACTACTTGCGACAACTTTTTTTTTGTGGTTTTTAAATTTTTTTAATACATTTTAAGAAAAATATGCTAAAATTAAGAAGATAAAAAGAAATTATTATTACTAAAATGAGGAAAAATTGGTAAAAATCTACAAAAAATAGCATAAGCGCGGCCCATTCTGTACCAAAAGTTTCTGAACAAGTTTTCAGTTTTCCAATTCTGATGTGTTGCTATTTTATTCATTTTTAAAATGACCTTCAACATAAGGGATAATTTAATTTTTACAAATACTACAGTGCTTTATCTTAATTATTATATGAAACTGCTTAAAAAAACAGTGATTATGTTAACATAAAAGACTGTAAATTTTGTAATAAAACGGTGATTGATAAATCTGAAGGTTAAAACACTTCTACTATTATACAGAACTTACACAAAAAATTTGAGTTAATTATTTTCAAAACTCTCTTTGAGCAATCGCTGACCCCCGTCTGATCATTTTCAAAAAAATCCCATTTCGAGTAAAACGCGTTTTAAAGTATGACATCTTGCTTAAAATAATGGAATCTGCTTTTATTAAAACGCTAGTAGTTTTTTGTTCTAGTGAACGGAAAACAATAAACTTGATATTTTTATAAAGCTAAAGAAATGGCCTATAAAATAAAATTTAAAAAAAGTGTTGTGACAAAATTCACAATTTTAGGGTAGTCGGATACCTTAAAATGGTTATTAATTAGGCAACGGGTTAGGGACTCGATGTGTGAGTGGTAAGGTTTCCACGAGAAGAACAGCAATTCATCCTCCGGATGATTCCGAGGTTGATAGCTTTCTGTCTGATGTGCCGATCCACACACACATTTCTACAAATCTTATCAGGGATTCGGAATCGGGGAACAGAAGTTGGATACTCCTGGTTTAAAAAGATGCATGATTATCACATAAGAAATTTTCCACTCTATCCCTCCCATTTTTATTAACTTTCTCTTTGGCTTTTATTTCAGAGTTGTACATTCTTTCTGACATGCAACAAATTAAATACACCAATATTTCTTTTCTTTTGCCAATTACGATCCAGTGGTGGATGATAGCGCAAATGAAATTTCACAACTTGTTACAAGATTTCATAAAACTTTTCCTTTTACATTAGTTTGTGAAAAATACTTTGGAATACGTTTCTTCTTTGTAGCTGTTTAGTTGTTCTCAAATTCTGCTGTGTGTCTAATCTCTATCACAATAGAATGGACACTGATATCAAGTTCTATTGTTTCACTTTAAAGAAGTTTATACTCCAGAGCTGTGATCGCCAAACCGTTGATCGCCGTCTATGGTGCACGTGGCGGCATTTTTGGTAGATCCCGTTTACATTCCGGAATTCTAACCTTGTTTCTTCTAATGATCTGATACTGAAGACAACAACTTCCAGGGCCGCTTTAACCACCCCGGAGCCCTAGGCACTTAAAATTGTTATTTACAGAGCACCCCCCCCCTCTTTCAGTTCTTATTTAGCCAGTTTTTGTTTGGGGGAGATTTTCCCTGAACGCTCTTTCTCTTTCTTTGTTTTTGTCGTTTGGAGAGTCTTACAATTATCCACCACTTATGGACCTGCAGTGTCCTAGACTGGAACCCATAAGGAGAAAGTAGTGGCATGATTTGGCCACTCTAGCTTTTTCTTACCTTATGACGTCACTGACCATCCACCCACCCTTTTGTAAATTAGTACAGTAAATGAATGAAATCGCTTGCAATTAGAGTATACAATATTGTATGAACTGCTTTCAACTTGTTAATTATCATTTTTTTCAGCGCTTATCGCTTTACTTTTAGATATCTTTATTCTTTGTTGAGTCACTGTCATTGTATGGTATAGCAAAAGTTTTCTTGAGTTTTGATCATTGCAAAATCATTAATAGAATCATTGTAATCAATTTCAAAGATAACATCATTTTGTGTGTATAGCAACATCCAACTGTTAAGCTTTTCATTTTCCTTTGGGAATCTCATTTAAGTTTTTAAACTCTAGGAGCAGAAATACTTCTGCCCATCGCTGGAATTTTTATTTTTCTCTCTCTTTGTCCTCCAATTTTTTGCGATCCCAAATCTTTTGCGCCCTTGGCACGTGCCTAGTGTGCCTAAGCGAAAAAGTGACCCTAGTAATTGCTTATTCCTCCGCCGCAAGTATCATTGTCAGCTTCATCTTATAGTTGACTGTATACGCGTGAGATTGCGCACGTCATATTTTTCATGTGAAAACGACATTTAGTAACTAGGATAGTTTGATTTAAACAATGGTGCTAATTTAATTCTTTAATAATGATGGTATGTGTTCAATCAAAAAAACTTATCACTTTCATTCAGAATGAGAAACCGACTACTTCTTTACCCAGATAAAGGATACATGTGTGTTTATATTGTGCTACCAAGCGTATCAGCTGAGAAAAAGAGGGAACGTCTCTTCAAAACCGTTGTTGCAGGATATCCTACTTAATTCTGCTCTAAGCAAGGGGGGGGGGAAGGAAAGGCAGCTAAAATAATAGCTACTGAGGTGTCGTTCTGAGTTTCAAATACTATTGCACGGAATAAAAAAACTATTCGGAAAATAAACAAAACTGTATTTTTGGAAGGTACAGATACATTATTTGCCAGGTTTATGTATAAAGCTAAGATAATATCTACTATTAAATCTGTATGACTTTCTTCAAATGCAGCTATGAAAACGGTTGAAGTTATGACGTTACCTCACAATTTAAAATTGATTTTGTTCACTACAACTTGACGAATAAACTGATGGAATAGACACAGGCCAGCGGAGCGTCTTTGGAAAAATGGTTTTGGATCAATTCGAAATAAGAGAGCAGCTGGCAAAGCTCTTAACAAGATGCACTACAGGACAGGAAATATTTTTTTTTAAGATCTAATCAACTTTAAAAGTACTCCTATAAACAAGTTGATTAACTAAGCAACTGATGAAACTTTTGTAACGATAAGCAGAGGGAAAGGATTCATAATCTTGTGGCGTACACTCAACAACTCCTGGAATTTTTGCCTTAGAATTTTGTAATACATCCGGAATCCCTGTGTGGAAAGTTTTTAAGTATGAACAATGTTATGAAAATAATGATGAAAATAAGGATCTAAGGAAGAGCACATCCAATTCACAGGTGTTTGTTGAGAGCACTGATTGATGAACTAGATTGCCAGTAGGGTGATCTATTACTTCATATGGAATTTCGTTCGTTGAGTTTTTCAACATTTTCAAGAGCTGCTTCCAACCTTAGCAAAGTTTCTGAGAGAACGAGGTGAACTCTTCCGTGAACTAGAAAATCCTGTTTAGCCGCAAGAGATTTTGCTGTTCTCGCAGACAACACTGAAATTTAAATATCCTTAACTTTCAGCTTCAGTGTAAGGATAATGATATTGGCAGAACAATTTTAAATGTTGCTTCATTCTCAAAAAAGCTGTAACTGTAGGGTAAAATATCATCCAAGGTGAATAAAAACAGTTTGCCTGTTTGCTTTGACTAGCAAGTGTCTTCATCGGCTTTTTAAAATTGTGAATAGTAAGTTGAAATTATATCATACTTGAGAAGCGAATTCAACAAATGCTTCCAAGATTTCGAAAGGATTTCAATTTTTGTGCAGTTTGTCAAATTGCCTTCTACAGAGATTAACGCAGAAGAGTTTTTTTATTTATGTCATGGAGAGCATTTAAATTTTTTTTTTAAAAAAGACAATACTGTGTTAGATTTTTTTACTAGTATTCAGTGTACAAAAAAAAGTACAGAGAAATATGCTCCTTGACGAAGACTTAGTTAGCTGTATTTCAATGGCCAGCTATTACTTAATCAACTAACATTAAAAAACTTATTGAAGACAAAATAAAATATTTGCATTCTTTTCATTAAAGTTAGTAAGTCGGATCAAAATATTATGCTGTTGCATTTGTTATTTATTACTAAAAGCTCTTCAAATTTTTTTTTTATGTACAATTCAATATCAATTTTTTTCCTTATACACAATTTTATTAAAATCTATTTCAGATTCTCTAGAAATGTTAAGTTTATATGACTTATGTGCCGTTCCTGACTCCTTGTGTATCTTTCTTTAATGTGATGTTTGAACAATGTATTCATATAGATTTTTTTCTTATTCCATATCTCTTAGGGAGATTCTGGAGGTCCTCTTATCATCAAGAAAAAGAACAAATGGTATGGAGTGGGAATTGCCGCTTGGAGTTCTTTCTGTGGCGTGCTACCTTCTGTTTTTACAAAAGTTACAGAATACCTGCCCTGGATTGAGAAGGAAACCAGAGATTCTCCGCCTTGCAACATAGAGCCGTGGAGAGAGGGAGATAATCAACCTCCCGTTAAACCGAACTTAGACAGTATGTGTGTGGTTAATATATTTTAATAAAAATATATCAATAAAATTTATAATATTTTTGTAGCTTATTGAGAGAGATATAACAAAAAATCAACTGAGGAAATTTAAGTTTAATGAGTTATCAATTTCAAATGTATAAATATTATCTAAAACAAATTAAAAGTATCAAGAAAATTAAAACAGCTTGTGGTGGCTGGGTCCTATTTTGGACCCCGCTCACTCTGCCCGGCGCGTCTCTAAGTGTGGGAGGAAACATATCATCACCAACAAAAGCCATAATAACAATTATATTTATTCAGGACTGACAAACACTTAAAAAATCACAAGTTTAACTCTAAGTAGAAACCTAGGAGTGATTCCCTAATATGTCGATTAATCCTAATACTCAATTCTAATACTCAAATCTAAGTAATCTCGGCTATCAGATTGGACAAGGAGGCGAATACTTGCTAACCTCAGGTCGGTATTGAATCTATTTTCTCCAATGGTTAATCTAACAATTTACTCTTATAATTTATGTCTATCAAACACGCGTGAAGTAATTCACCGACGATACTTACGTTACAGCTTGGCAACTCCTTCTCCCCCTACAATTACAAAATCTAGACTTTATATAGTCGAACTAATTAGCATATAACTATCTCGTGTTTTTCCTGAAAAGGCTGTGAAATAGTATAAATGCTAGCCCCAAAGTTTCCCAAGAGGATTAGTACTGAAGTCTCGCGAATAGCCCCGTCACAAGCTCCTTCAAATATTTATAATAAAATTTAAAACTTTTTAAAAATCATCAAATGTTATATGCGACTTGGAAGAGGCATAGTTAGGTGTGCGTGTAAAACAATTTCATAAATTAAAAATAAATACAGTACATTGAATTATGAACTAATCAGACTATTTGTGCTAAGATTTAAAAATGTAGAGTTCTCAGGAATAAAAATAGAATAACTTCATTAATTTAAAAATCTTCCTTTTTTTAAAATTAATGATTGACGAAACATGAACTTGTTCAAGAAACTGAATGAGGTATCTTGTAACAGAAATAATCTTTGAATATTTTTTGTATTTTTACTATAAATAATTTCCTGATACTAATTTTTGAATTTGCGCAATTGATAGTCGAATGAACAGTTCTTGTTTGATTTCTTTGCTGCTGAACAGATTGTGGAATTCCTAATGAAATGGAAAGTGGACGCATTGCTGGCGGAAGAGAGACGACTCCTTTTGAATTTCCCTGGATGGTATGAAATATTACAATCTCCTTTTAGAGCAAAGATAAATTATTTTAATACTGAATGGATTTTTGTGGGGAAAAAAGGACAGGAATATTTTTTTCAATTAGCAGTCATAATCATTGTTTGAAATACAGTCGTTTGTTTGGGAATGTTACTTGTATTTACGGGCAGTAATATATTTATAGATCTACATTTGTAATTGTATTATTCTAGATTGTGTTTGGATATATCTCGCTTCATTAAGTCTTTGAAATCAGTTTCAATTACTGAACAATTAAAAATTTATACAAATGCAAAGTTATATATATATCCATCATTTGTTTTTTCCACTTAATTATTACACTATATATATATATATATATATATATATATATATATATATATATATATATATATGCCTTTACAGTCAAGAAAATTATTAACCACGAAGGAAGCATGGAATCAAGTGAAGTTTAATGCAAATAAACATACATACCAAATACATAAATAATCACAAAAATGCGAAGCAATAAAATAATTAGTGAAGTAGTTATGAGCCTTATATATAGATCTGTCCTCTTCGATGAATCTTTCGAGCAATATAGGTCATAGTATGATATGGTAAGAAAGTCTATCCTTACGTTAACTGTTTTACGCTTTTTGTACAGAGTTTATTTTGTACAGTGTTTATTTTAACCCTACACATTCTCAATAAAGACATATCTAGGGAATGGGCACCATCTCCACGGTCTTAGTGGTACAGAGCGCCAATCACAGCGTGGTTTTCTTGCTAATGATAAAGTCTGTTAAATTTTTAAATTGTCGTCTCTGGCTTCTACAAAGTCCTCTTCGAACACGTGATTGCATCTGTCGAGTGAATCGGTGTCTACGAAACAATAATTATATCTGCAGTTTCAGAATAATATCATTTCTGCTGGGTGAGTGTGCCTGCAGGATTGTAAGGAATTATAGATGAATGACATGCCGGCTCGATCCTCAGTTATTTACAAAATTCAAAGGTTTCCTGGACAATTTTCATTTACTTCCTGGGGAAAAAGTCAATTCTGTAGATTGGATGCATTGCACTAAAAAGGGGAGTTAAAAGTTCAGAGGATTTAAATGCCTTATTAGAAAGAAGCAGCTAATATCATACAGAAAAGGATTCAATGAAGCATTGGCCCATTTCTATGTTCTTTTTCAAGCTGTTATAAAGGCTCTCTATCGAGGAAAAATAAAAAAAAATCATTCTAACCGGGAATTATTAGGCAGTACAAATATAATCATTAAAATTGATTGTCGTGTGAAGATGAGTATTTTATTGTAGAGAATTAGATTCCAGAATAACACGGGGAAAATATATTGATACAACATGCATTGAATGTTGTTGATGTTTCTCATATACTAAAGACAAATATCCTATAAAACAATCAAAGAGGTCATCAAAATTTTAATTGAGAACTCTTTATGCCTTTACTTACGATTCTAGAATTGTGTGAGGGGTGACAATCTTGTAAATATCCCTTATTTCTCTTCGACATCTCCATACACGTTTCCAGGGAGAATATGATCTCACTTTTCAGGCAGAATCAGTTAGAAAGATAATTTTACTCTAGAGAGAAAAATTCCAGGTCGATGAATACTGTTTTACTAAAATGAACTCGTCGAATGAACAAACCTAAAAGATAGACGAATCATCCATCACATTGCTGTCAGAACCCTTAACATGAGTCAACTAAGAATCGTTAATATGATCATTATGATTCCTGCTACACTTTAAAAAATTGAATAATGATGCATCAGGTACTGTGTGGAGATCCATAATTTCTTACGCTGTGTTCCACAATACATATACATTTATTTCCAACATGACAGAATGGAATTATTTCTCTGATACTTCTTTCCGTTTGCGTATGCTGTTTCCTTTAATTCAATTGAAAATATCCAATATAAATGGAGATATAATTTCGTATATAATAAATGGTATAAAATACATATACACATCCAAGGGGAAGATAGTCATTTGTACATTACATTGCAATATATTTACATCCTAAATCCTCAAATAATACTTTAGAAGCTTTTTTTGTCTTTGTAAGTAATTTAAGTATTTTTTTTTCTATCTATGTTCCTCACTTTGCGTTAAATATTACAAAAAAAAACATTTTCAGGCCATAATCGAGTATAATGATCTCTTTCTTGGCTCTGGAGCACTGGTTAGTCCTAAATTTGTTTTGACAGCTGCGAGCATCTTCCAGGATTGGTAAGTGTATTTGATATCACTTCCTATGCATCCTCTGTAATTTTAAGAAGCTCTCCATTATTCATTGCTACAAATGCTAGATGCAATCTGAAGTAATCCCGGAATTTTCAGTGTTGAATTTTTAAACTTAATTCTGTGAAACAGGCTCTCAATTCATAATTGAGACATAGAATCTCAGTGTAGAAACTTTGACTTACTTGTTGGTAACTAATAGCTATGCAATTAATCGTGTTAGTTAACAGTCGCTATATCTTGCTCTCAATATCATATGATAAAAAATCCTGTTTTTATTTCTTAAAATATGGAAATCGAATAGGCACTGAAACTTCCTTGTTTGAAAATTATTATAAAGAACTTCATATGTGTTAATAAAGTAAAAGTTCAATCTTTTATGAAATAACCCAAGAAAATGCGTCCCATGACTGATTATTTCTTTGTTTTAGTAGTAAGAAAGTTACACTAATAAAGAAATGCTGAAAATAACGGTAACGACATAACTTCAAATAATGGTCAAAAGTTTGATTTTTTTTTTTATTAACGTCACATTTCGAATATACACTAAGGCTATTGTTGATGCCCCATTTCGATGGCGTACCTTACCTGTAAGCTTGGGGTTCCTTGTCACTGCACCCTTCTTTGATATCAACCCTTCCTTTGATGCACCCTTCCTCTGTGAGGGTCTACACTCTCTGCTGCTCCATGGTCGCTGGTCTCTCTTGTCCTCTTTGCAAAAATATACTAGCAAAAAATTATGGACCTTCACTTTTTTCATTTTGCACCTCTTTTGTATTCTCATTTGCAAGTGGTATTCATTTGTACTTTATTACTTATCCAAGAACTTTCCTATCTCATTAATGATACAGCATCTGTGTGTTGTGTGTGAAGGCAGCTCGTGAGGGCTATCAGTAGATAGCTAAGAGGGTTCTTTGAATCTTTTCCATGTCTTAGGAAGAGGGTTACTAATGCTTTTTCCCAATAACTAGGATACACCTGCGCCCTCTATATTCGATTTAAGGTATCCGACTGGTTGCGATAACTTTTTTTTTGTAAAAAATGGAGATATGGGGATTTTTTTGTTGTTGTTTTTAGATTTGTTTAGTATATTTTATGAAAAATATGCTAAAATTAAGAAGAGAAAAAATTATTATTACTAAAATGGGAAAAATTGGGTAAAAATTGACAAAAAATAACATAAACGCGGCCCATTATGTACCAAAAGTTTATAAACAAATTTTCAATTTTTCAATTCTGATGAGTTGCTATGTTATTCTATTTTGAAGTGATCTTCAGGATAAGAGGTATTTTAATTTTTACAAAAACTAGAGCACTTTATCTTTGTTATTATATGAAATTGCTTAAAAAAACAGTGATTATATTCACATAAGGAACTGCAAATTTTGTAATAAAACAGTGATTAATAAATATGAAGGTTAAAACACTTCTACTATTATACAGAACCTACACAAAAAATTTCTGTTAATTATTTACAAATCTTTTTGAGCAATCGCTGGCCCCGTTTGAGCATTTTCAAAAAATCACATTTCGAGTAAAACGAGTTTTAAAATACGACATCTTGCTTAAAGTAAAGGCACCTGCTTTTAGCCAAACACTTATAGTTTTTTTCCCTAGTGAACGGAAAATAATAAATTTGGTATTTTTATAAAGCTAATAAGATGTACTATAAAATAAAATCTAAAAAGAAGATTTGACAATTTTTGGCATAATTCACAATTTTAGGGTAGTCGGATACCTTAATAGGTGAAGGAGACTTATTAGTGAATTCTCCTCCAAGTGGCCAAGTAATTATAAGGATATTCCCTCAGGACCTGGACTAATCTCGTGGGCTGAAAACAAAGCCCTCCTCAATTCCCACATGTCAAAGTCACAGTTATATGGTAGAAGGTGTCGACTCCTGAAGTTGATAGGTGTCCACTCTAAGCCATTCTTAGACGCCTGAAATGCAGGGCGATATGAATAAGAGCTGGACCTGGATAAACTATCAAAAGTTTGGCCAATCAAGTTGGTCACATCAACAGGTTACGAGTAAATAGCAGATGATGTTTGCAATATCGGAATAGTAAAGTCCCGATAGAGGTCATTAGTTGCCTTAATCTTTCTCTAAAACTGTTGATTTGTAGTTGCGATGTATGTCTATACCCCAAGATCTCCTTTATTCCTTTTTCGCTTGGTGTCAGGCAGCATTTCACCATGGTTTGCACAGTTTGCGAGTAGAATTAGATGTTTTTGGAATTATTGTATCGGCAGTGTTCCTGATAGTACCAGTGACATTAAGAACGGTATCATCAACTGCTCTGTTCTGATCCATTGTGCTGATTATAACTGCTAACCGTGTTAACTTATCCCAGTCTGCGTGATGAAAATGAAAAGTTAGAGGATGAAGTCCTGCTCCCACACCATTAACCTGCGATACTAAGAGAGGGAAATGATCACTTTTATGTAATTTTTTTTTTCGACCCCAAAATTCAGCAATGGTAGCATATTTGTCGAATAGATGACTGGATCGAGGATGCGAAATGTCATCGGGGGTGCCCGGAAATAAGTTTTCTCTTCATTGTTGAGCAGACAGGGACAATTATTTGATATCAACTGTTCAATATGTCTCCTACGGGAGTTACTATCATCAAGCCCTCACAGTTAAAGTTACTGAGTAATATAAACAGAGCTGGAAATTGACCTACTAATTGATTCAAATCCACTTGTGGCACAGCATCATTGGAAGATAAATAAATGCAGCAGATTGCATCTAGAGAATGGATGTGAATCCCTAGCTACGGCCTGTAAAGATGTGTGCAGTGAGACATTACTGGGATAGAGATGGGATGTGAAAATGCATACACATCTCCAGTTGAAGACGCATCGCCATCCCGTCACCCACAGTAGTAACCACCCACTCGCACTGTCATGGTACTCTTCAGAAAAGTCTCCTGAAGAGCGTGGATAGAATGGACCTGAGATCATCGAGTCGAGCATTCAAATCACACCAGTTCCAGGAAACAAAAGAGACCTCTATTGCGTCGCACTCACTCCTTTTTCGGAGTCAGATGTCGAAGGGCCCGGTAGAAAATCCATTAGAGGATCGTCGCCATCTGATGGATGCAAATCCATCAGATCTTTCTGTAGTACCGGGTGGATCCTTTCTGATAATTTCTTCCAGATCCTAGTTGTTGCTGTGTTTAGTTCCCGAAGACGAGCCCTTCGGCTCTTGGTCTTTTGGGTGAATTGCTCTCCACCCTATCAATGTTCTTTTTACTTGTTTGATTTGGTAAATTGCTAGTTGATTTAGGAATCACCTTCGATTTTGTGGCTGTTTGAGGATCAGAGCAATTAAGATCATCCTCGCTAGTCTACGTTGAACTGTTTTTTAAAGAATTTTTTGTAGCACTAGAATAACTTACTCTAGAGACTGGTGTGGGGAATGAAACAACACACCGTGCCTCTAGGTAAGAAATTTTATCCTTTATTTTAACTGCTGGGATTTTTTTCTCCTGTATCAAGGTTAAGCAGGAGCTTGAGTAAGCCGGATTCTCACTCTTATAATTAATACACCGCTCCTTCTTAATGCAATCTACACTGTCGTGGCCTACTTCCCTGCAACAAAAGCTGATAGGTTGACCTCGACAGACATTTTTTGAGTGGTCATACCACTGAAATCGAAAGCAGCGCAGAGGATTTGGGATGTACGGTCGGAATGGGCAATGGACATAGGTCACTTTGATGGACTGTGGGAGGTCAAGTATCGAAAAGATCAGGATGAGGTGCTTTGTATTTAGCACATGACTATTCCGCCTTCTCGATATCCATCTGAACCCACAGAACTTTTATGCCTTCATATTTTCCAGTATTTCTTCAGTTGACCCGTTAAACAAATCTACTGTCGAAATTACTCCACATGAAAAGTTTAAATTACAGTTAGGGGACGGTAATGTCTAAATGAGCGAATTTCAGCAGATTTGTAAGGGCTGTTGCCTGCTTCGAAGATGACACTTTGAGGAACAAGTCCCCTGAGCGCATCTTGCGGATTGACTTGACTGGCTCTATACTGCTAGATACAGCTTTCTCAATTAGAAAGTGTGAGACATTTATAAAAGTATCAGGAGTTTTTACCATAAAAAAAATCTAAACGTATCTGAAAAATCAATCATACGGTGATTCACCGAGGCAGAATATCTTGTGGGTTTCATGAAACATTTTCTATTTTCTTCCCATTACGCCTCCACCCACCACGGAGCCCAACAAGAGGAGGCAGCCCGGGGGTCATCTGGCAAGCTTTAGGCATGGCACTTACCTCAGAGATGGCACTGTAGTGTAGAATTACATGTTCGGAGTGTGATCCACCAGTTAAGCTAGGGCACCCCAACTGCAATACTAACCCTACAGTAACTGTCTTTGGTATTCTAACAGAACCTAAATTAGAGCCCCTCAGATGCAATCTACAGCCAGTTAACAGGAGCGGGCTCACTCCAGCCTTCTGTCTACGGAGAAGCATGGGCCAAAGAGCACGCAACATGAATCTTAGATTCCACTTTCCCTCTTTACGGGTCCCCGCACGTGGCAAGCATGTGGGTCAGACTCAAAAACCAGTCTGAACTTTGGCGAAAATCGAACAAAATTATTTTAAAATCCACAACTAAATAAATTTAAATTAAAAACACAGAAAATAATAGAACTTAAATACAGAAATAAAAGTAACCGCAAATCAACCCCTTTCTGAAGCATATTACAATTTTAAATATGTATCTGTAACTGAAATTCTAGCTAAACAAATATTTTTTTGGTTGTTCTTTCTTAAAATGATTTTACTCGGGTACCTCTGGGACGCTACCGCCGTACTCACCCGAAGGTTAGCTCCTGAGAGGGAAAAAAAAGTAGAAATTGGGTAACCAGAAGGAGGGTCGAAAATAGAGAAGGATCATTAGGGCAACCCGGGATCATGACACTCATGTTTACCAAAAAAGTAAACCCCTTGGAAAAAGGAAAGATCGCTAAGGCCCCACGGGATTGTGACACCCATAATAGTTTCATTTGAAAATGTATCTATACTCGTATGAATTTAAACTAAAGAAACATTTTTCTTCTTTTTATAAGACAGGATGCTAAAGGATTTACATAAAATAACTGTATTACTTGGCAAGCATAAAATCTCTGCACTGTCAGAGCAACATGAAAAAAGATTTAACGTGAAAGTTGTGCATATCCACATTCGATATAATATACCAACAATCCATAACAATGACTTGGCTCTGATTCATCTTAAAAAGGCAGCGGACAGCCAGTACAGACCTATTTGCTTACCACAACGGAAAGACGAGTACTTTCCCAATACTGTCCTCACAATTGCAGGATGGGGAGATAACCATGAAAGTAAGAAATCTCTCGAAAATATTTGTTTAAAAAATTTTATTCAGACTGAAAATATCTCTTTTAGACCATTTTTTTAAGTAAAAATTCTGTAAAGACTTTTGATGGACCTAATTGATACTCAAGTCAGACATAAAATACTTAAATTTCCTTTCTTTTAGTTTTTTCCATTACTTTTATTGATGTATGTTTTACAACTTAAAGCAAATATATTATCAAGTAAAAAATAACCTAGTATAGAACCACATTTAAAGTTTTTTTAAATGCAAGTGAATTAATTCTGTTTCTCTTCGTACTTGAATGCTTATATGATTTTGAGGGCATATTTAGAAAGATAAAAAGAAGAAGAAATTGCATTAAATGTTAATTTTTTTCTTAAATTTAATTATTCTCTACATTTTTTGAAAAAATCATTGCAATTTATAAAAACTGATGAATAATAGAATATGCTATTATGTTTGTCTTTTAGCCCGAATAAAAATATTATTTGTTAATAATAAATATTTGGTTTATTTGGGGGATTGTTTTAAAAAGTTGTACCCTTTTTCTATGAAATGTAATTACTTTTTTAAATTTTAGGAAAAATAGAAGATTTAATCCAACATTAAAACAGTTTTGGTATTGATACTGTATATATATGTTTTACTCTACTTTTTAACCATTGAATTTTAATATGAAGGAGAAAGATTTGATTTTGCAAGAAATAATTTTTAGATATCAGTAAAAATAATTTCTTTCGTAAAACTTTTCTTTTAAAATAATTCTTTATTTTAAAAGAAATTTATTGCATTTCGCAATTAAATTTCTATTTTCAAAGAATCTCTTGATGTTTTAGAGGAGATACAAGCAACTTATAATTACATGTTTGATATAAAAGAAGACAACAAAAAAATGAGGCATTTTTGAATTTAAAAATAACCTAAATACAGTAAATTGTAATCAAAATGCTTTCGTTTTATGAAATAGTGAAAAATGTCCAGCGAATTTTCTGTATACATTCTTTTAATGACTTTAAAAAGCAAGACAAAATAAGAGTTCTAAGAATAAGAAAAAAGAAAACGATGAGTAATGAGATATAGAGACTTGATAATTAATCTATACGTAAAGGAAATGGTAAAGGAAAAGGTATAAAAATGATGATCATTAATTTATAATCACTATTTTAAGATTTATAAAAAACGTAACTTAAAAAATAAGCAGAAAACTTATTCATGTGTTACTTTTTCAGGAAGTCCCCTCAGCCATTTCTTGCAGAAGGCTGATATGAAGATTTTGTTGTTTGATGTCTGTAAGGATAAATATCCTGAATGGTTCAACAAACGGATGATCTGCGTTCAGAACGAAGAAGTAGACGCCTGCAAAGTAAAGTTAATTTCTACAACACTTTAGATGACTTTATGCGGCTATGGCAGCCTAGTGGTCACGTTTACGTACTCGTGGCCAGTGTTGCCGTCAGAGTTCGAGTCCTGATGGTACTGAAGACCCACCGTATAGATAGGCTAATGCATGTTAAATATATCGTGGCCCAACGTTTTCCCGTTTACGTGATGTAGAGATTTCAGCTCAGATGTCGTATTCATTTCTTGAAAATTGTAAAAAGGCTCGGTTCCCTTTGGGACTTCTCCCCAAAGCCCTCTTGTGTCTTTCTTAAATGTGACGCTAATAAATACTTTACATAGATTATACTTTATCTTACTTCCATCCATACTAATATTCACTCCATCAATACTGATACTTCTTCGATACGATTAAGACTTCATATCAATGTCTCTTGTCAACCAGCAGTTTGATTTCTTGACTTTATAATTGCGGAATTTATGCTTCTGTATTCTTGAAACTAACTATTGTATTTATTGAATACAATATGTTAACTCAAGAATTAAAACAAATCAAGGCTATTTCTGTCAAATACCTTTTTCATTCCACGTTTGGAAGTATTTCTATGTCTGCCAAGGTGATTCGTACTTGAGTTATCAAATTAGTAAGTAATGTTTAAAAATGCGTGCTATATTTTAAAAAGGAATTACAAGCCTTTTATTTTTTTATTCTGTCAGATGCTCTTTATTGTATTCGAATCATTACAATAGCTCAGGTTTTAGAAGCTAAGTAGAAAGTTCTCCACAGGATTATTGCATTGTGTTCGCTAATTATAAATGGACGGTAGAAAGTAATACCCTTCTTCAACTTGTCGGAGAATGAGACATTATATCCCCACCATAATGTATTTACTGAGCTGTCAATATCGAATTTAAACTAAGTGTCTGTTGGATCAGATGCATAATATATGAAAAGGAACAACTGCATTTTGAAGGTATCATTTTCCACATGCTTCAATATAATTAATTATAATAAAGTTATGTATAGGGTGATTCACAGAGAAGTGTGCCATTTCGAGATGTTTTAAAACATTAACAGTCAAAGTCACACACTACCGAAGTGAACCGTAAAGTAGATGTAATCTTAAAGTTTTTGTCTCGCACCTGAGTGAGTGAGTGATTTAGCGGTTTATTGGCGCAAGAGCCGATTTCGGCTATACTGCGCCAAACATTTGTTTTAATATCTGTGGTCTAGACGGGAAGAGAAAGAAAGAATGAATTGAATGACAAGAAAGAGGGTTGAAAATAGAGAAGGATCACTAGGGTACCCCGGGTTCGTGAAGCCCGTGTTTACCAAAGACAGTAAACCCTGTGGGAAAAGGAAAAGATCTCTAAGGTACCTCGGGATTGTTACACCCGTACTCACCTAAAGAAGGTGAGCCCCCTGAGGGGTGTCTCGCACCTGAATGAGGTGGCATAGACAATAACGTGTGTGTTATGTAACTAGTCAGTCTTAATGGTGGCGTCTGCAGTGAAAAAGGTTTTTCGTGTTCTTGAATTTAGCAAAACGAAATCCGGAAACTACTATGCAACTGCATTTCCGACCAACTAAAAAGTCCACTTATTCAGGGCAGAAAAGATTTAAAACTACGGGCTGTTTGTGCAAAAGCCCTGGACGACCGACTTTACCGCAAGATGTTTGCATCACCATTCAACGAAATTCGGGGAAATCAACGGGGAGGGTGAGTCATGAAGTGCAAATTTCTCTATCCACTGACTGGAGAATTTTGAGAAAAAAAGATGAAAATTATTTCATACAAAATGCCGTGGTTGAAAAATCTGAGGGACGTTAACAAACAAAAGAGCTTTGAATCATGGGCCGACATTCAGCTCATTTTTGAAAATGACGATTTTTCCGATCGCTTAGTTTTCTCAGATGAAGCAACATTTCACGTCATTGGGAAGGTAAAGAAGCATAATTTCGATTTGGGGAAACAGAGAATCCCAAATCCACAGTGCAACCAGGGACGTCTTAAGACTCTTTGAGGCCCTGGGCCCGGATACAAAATTCTTTAGTAGTATCTTTAAAAGTAGACAGTATGCAACAGTGGCGTAACGGAGAACATTCGGGCCCTTATGCAAAGTCAGGTTCTTAGCCCCCAAATTGGATTTTACAAAGGGTAGGTACTTGGTGGCAATCGGGCTTTGGGCCCTGTAGAACCCTGTGCCACCCCGCAATGTGGGGTTGTTCGTTACACCACTGGTATATAGCATGCATTGTTAAATACTCGTTCAAACGGTAATTTGAAACAAATAAATATGCACAACTCACAGTTTCAAAAACCTAGGCACAAATCGGTTAGACCAATAACTGTATTTCAGCTAAATGAGGAGAATTATTGTTTATTGTATCAGCCTAGGCGTATACATGGATGGAAAACGGTCATCCCATAACAGTACAGTTTTACCACTTTTGCCATATGACGAGCAGTTTGAAATTCCCTGTTTTTCGGAGAATATGTACCGGAATAATATTTGACCACATGAAAATTATGCAGATCATGATCTTATTAAGAAGGAGTCGTCGAGAACGAAACGAGGCTCCTACCGAGAGCGAGGCCCTGGTCCCGGGCCCAGTTGGCCCATGCCTTAAGACGTCCCTGAGTGCAACACGTGTGAGATTCCCCTAAGGTAAATGTGTTCTGTGCAGTATCCAGAAAGAAAGGGTTCGATAACTACTTTTTTCACGAGCAAACTGTCATGAGAACCACTTTTTCGTATACGTTATCTCTTTGATTGATGCTACAGCTGCAAAACGACTTTGACAACTTCATTCTCCAATTGGACAGTGCACCATTTCTGGGAGACCCTCGGGAGAGATTACCTTGATGAACATCTCCCTCATCAACGGATTATACGAACCGCGGACTACAACTTCAGACTTACCCAATGACCACCCAGAAGTCCTGACTTGACACTTTGGGATATCTTCCTCTGGGGTATGTCCATCGTCCTAGGTATTCTCCTTCCCTTTTTATGTTGATTTAGCGGAACTGAAATAGTATATCACTGCCGCTATCGATGGACTGGATTCAGTACCTTAAAACGCGTTTCGGTGGAAATAGATTACTGAGTCAATGTGTATCGTGTGACTAAACTTTCATCCATAGAACATCTGTGACTGTCTTAACAAAGTTTAAAATAATCCCATACAATTCTGTTATAAGTAACATATATCTTACGTTGTTCTTCATTTATAGTGCATTGAATCTGTAGACTTTTTTATGAATCACTCTGAATGAAAAACATACATCGCGTCTCGAAACTCAACGTCTATCGGGAGCATGTATAAAGAAAAGGCCATATCAGTTCTACAAAAATAAAAATAATAAAAATTTCCTACTATAGTTAGGTGACGACTAGCCTATTTTTGAAAATGTGGGAAACTGACACCCTCCATCACACAATTAGATACTATGAGCACAAATTTCACAATTTTGCCTAGACTTTTTTTATTAACGTGATCTTACAAAGCCGTGCTGTTATTTACAGTCGCAAAACGAGCAAAAAACTATGCGTGTTTAGTTAAAATTAGTGTAGTTTGAGTAGGTTTGACTAAGTAATGTCAACTAACTTTAACTCTTCATAAAAAAACCATAACATACTGCCCTAAGCTAGTTATTTCAAAAGACGACATATTTAGTAAATATTCAAAAATGATACAGCACTTGCTATTCTTTTATCCATAAAAGCTATTGCCTCTTTTTTAATGGCACAAAACATCTTTATTTTAAAAACCAAAAACGAAATACCAAAACAATACTTGCGTGCGCTCAAACATTCTGAGAAATGAAACAATAAGAGCACGCGTGAGGGTTTTTTAAAAAAATTAAAAAATTTTTTTTTAAAGAGCGTACTAACGAGATAGACAATGAGGTTATTTGATATAAATAAGTGAGACGGATAGACTTCGATGCTTAGGTATTACTGCCATTCTGGGCAATTACATCCTCTTCGTTGCATTTTCATCATTTAGGATTGTAATGATTAGTAAGACTATGTAATTGTGAAAAATATCACTGTAAAATTGTAAAACTTTGTTTCACATTACGTAATGATGTAATAGAGAAATAAGTTTTTTACATTTTTTAAAAATATGCTATTCATCTCATAACGAATGATTATATATAAAAAATAATCGATATAGTGATATGTAATTTTTTTCTTTTTCCCAGAACTTATTTGATTCCCTTCTCCATACCTTTCCCTCATACCCGCTTAACGCTGAGTATATAAATACGTTGTAATATATGTGTATATGTCTGCATGCGTGAGAGTTATTCAATATTAATTTTCTGTACATCTTGAACACACAATTACGAAAATTTGAGGAAAATACAGAAACTTTTGATGAGTGATTTTCAAAATTTACACTCATGTCCAAAATTAAGGTCACAAACATGAAATCCATAAAAACTTACGAACTCTTTACTGTGTGTTGCAATGAAATTTCTCACAGACATATTGCAACATCCGAAAGAATATAGCAACATAAAAATTTAGAAACGCGATTGTAGTTTTGAATTAAGATAAGGGTTTTCTCCAAAAGTGGGAAATCCTGAATTAGAGATAAATCATTAACTCTGGAAAGGTCTGTCTTATGAGGACTGTGACCTCTATGAACTGCTATATAAGCCTCACAACAAACTGCTGTATTGTTTCGGAGGGTATCAATAAATATTTGTGGCAACAAAGCCCATTCTTCCAATAGCGGGAATTTAAATTCCCTGAGAGGGAGGAGGTCTTGGGAGGGAGAGCTATGTTGAGAAATGGCTTTTCTTAGACCATCTCAAACATATTAAATAGTACTAGGATCCGAAGGCCTCGAGGGCGAATATCAGCTCCTTCATGAAATCCATCAACAATGTGAGTTCTGTGTGGCCGCGCATTATCGTCCACAAAATTGTAGTCCGGGTCTATAGCACCCAGAAAAACATCACATAGGCTTCCAGGATTTCCATCCTATAGCACTGTGAGTTCACAATACCCGCATCGAAAACGTACAGGGGTGTACGACTGCCCAATATTATGCCACCACACACAAGAGCCTCCCTGGCACCAAATCTGTCGATATTTGTTACGTAAGAGGGATAACAGCGAGCTTCAATTTCCCTTCAGGGGATGACCTGACGAGAATCACTTAGTGTGGTACATGTTGACTCATCACTAAAATGAACACGCCTCCATTATTGTAGTATCCATAACTGATGATATGAGCTCCACAAAATTCATTCTTTCCTGCTGGATACAATTAAAGGGACGTATAAAACGGGACACCGGGCGTAAAGGCCAATCTCTGCAAAATAGCTGTAGACTGTTTGCCTGGAAATTCTTCTTCCAGACACAACAACAATGTCCCGAGGAAGCTGAGGAGCCATTGTCTTCCTATGTCGTCGTGCATTTAATGTCCAGTAGCGATCTTTTGCAGATGTCGATGCTCTCTGTCGATCATGGTTGACCTTCTTGGTGACAGTACCGCTTGTTTGGAATTGAATCCCTAAACGCGAGACCACTTTCAGGCTACTTGTACCCATCGAGCCACCTCCGCTTAAGTCTGGTCAGTTCTAAGTCTGCCAACGGCTCTCCATCTCAATAAGTCATATAAACGATTATGATAAGTCATTATCACTGCAAACAGACTATATAACTTGTTTATTTCAATGCAACATTCACAAAACTGGAGGTAAAATTATCATATGCTTGAATGGTCTCAATCCAGCAATTCTGCAGAAACTATTGCTAAACCACATCTTTTCCTAAACTGAAGGTTGATATAAAACACAAATTCTATCAGTTTTTCTTGAGGCATTCTAAAATTACGACGAAAGACATGTTTATGACCTTAATTATGGACATGAGTATATTATTCGCCAACTGCTTCAAAACCAAGAAAACATAAGCCCTTTAGCCATATAATTTCTTTTGCAACTTCCGTCTTTGCCTTATAATCACTTGAATGTATAACGTATTATTGCTTTAGTCTTCCAGAGCACAGGAAGTTGATCTAAAATGACGAATTTGGCATTTACAGTTAAACTATTGTTCTCTAGGAGATGTATCATAGAGTTTTGTGTGAGTAACTTTAAGATAATTAAGTACTTTAATTAAATAATTCCTGAATCCTGTTCATGCGACGAGGACTAGGTAGGACTAGTAGGGAACATTTCAACGTCTTGGCATTCATCATGTTCTTGGAAAGGGATTCATTTTTATGCACGCACACACACACAAAATTGAAATTTGTTAAAAAAAAAACCGATTTTCGTAACAAAATATTGTTTTTGCAGGGAGATGGAGGTGCCCCACTGATGCGACAGTACGAAGGAAGGTACTATTTGGCCGGAGTGGCATCTTGGAACAGTACGCAAGGATGCCGAGTCAAGGGACAACCACGGGTATTTTCAGCCGTCCGCAGCAGTTTGATTTGGATATCGAACAGAGCGAAATTGGATGTAGTGTAAAAACAGGAAATACAATTTTGTTGGGTCAGAGAAGCAACTTCAATGTATTGATAATCAAATAAATGTTTTTAGTATATGTGGAAAGTAGCATACTTTTATATCAGAACCGAAACAACAAATAATCGTCAAATGTTCTTTTTTTATATATATTATGTAGTTATCCTTATTTAAAGTTTTATACAAGCTATGTTTCTATAAATGATCTAAAATAAAAAGAAGCTTTTATTGTTAGCAGTTGCACGTAATGAGTATATCATTAGCTCCACTCAAATACACAAAGATCAACAACAAATTAGGAACAATAAAACAAAAAAAATCAAAAGTCAGAAGCATAGACACCATCAGAAAGTCAGTCATGTTGCAGAATGCTCTCTTTCTCTGACTCTCCATTATCCATCGTAGAGTTTTTCAGTGACAGCAGGACAGACCTTCAGGGGCTCAGCATTGATCAGGGAACTCTTCCAGGACAAAACACAGTTTGGAGAGGAAAGAAACTTTAGTCTACGTAGGTGCCTTGCAAGACAGTTGTGTCGAATTTTCAGTCAAAAGACAGCAACAGAATGCCGTCTCGGGTGATTTGGAATCTCATTCAGTGTTTTTCTCCAGGACTTAACACAAATTAAAAATTTTTTATTGATTTTTTTCACGCCTTTTAAAATTATTCTGCTTATATAACAGTAAGGGAAAGTACTGTAAAACACCAGCACATTTCTCAACTAGATCAACCCTCAAATTTCCGTAAATATCACAGTCGGAGGGAACCCATTGTAAAGCAATATTATTTTTTAAGTTTCCAAGCAATGTAAGATTCTCTTTACAGTTTTTAATTCTAAGAGATAAGGAAAAATCCAGGGAAATCACCGGTGTATTGCAGAGATGCCGTCAGAAAATATACTGATACTCTCAAAAGCCTCCTTTTTTGACAATAGTTGTTGAATAGTCGTTCTATCAATTTCCACATTCACCTCTGTTTTTGGATCAAAATTTAAATAAAATGAAAATATTTCTGAAAGAATCCCAGCACCCGATCTTCTTTGTGGGTGAAATTATGAACTATAGACATGAACCCAATCAGGCGTTCGATATCTGGTATTTATAGTTTCTAAAGCTATGGCTTTTAAAATTGTACCAGAAGATTCTTTCTTTCATATCACTTGAGTAAGATCTGTTATTCCCTTTGCCAAGAATATTAAAGGATCAGGTGGAGAACGTATAATTTCTAAATTATTCAGGATGTTAAAATTTTCTTTAATTTTCACTACTTTTTGAATAAAACCTTCTTCTGTTTTTAGTCTTCTGTTATAGTTATAATTCCTTCAATAATTATTTGATGGTAATTGAATGCTGCTTTTAAGATAAACACAAAGCCTTCTGCTCGATAAGTACCTCAATAGGGATACTTTGGGTAAGTAACAGCATAGCATTTACTGGGGTTGTTTTAACGTCTCCCACAATTACCTTAAAGCTTGGTTCTAGGCATTCTCCAAAGCAGCCATCTGTGCTTTAGCACATGTAATAAGTGCTTTGGAACAAAAGTCATAATTTATATATATATGTACACTCATGTCCATAAATTAAGGAAAATGAAGTTCAGGCAAAGAAAGAGACAGAAGCAAAACAAATTTGACTTATTTGTAAAGTCTATTTATTAAACAAAAGGTAAAGAGCAAAAAAGATGCTATATGTTTGACATAATTTATAAAAATTGCGATTTTTACTCCCTGGAGCAATTTTAAAAAAGAACCTATTTACAAAAAACAGTATAACATGATTAGTATGATGGTTAATACGGAGTATGTCTCCCGGACGATGCAATACAGGCCTTACAGCGCCTACGAATGCTGAGTATCAAATTATAAATCTGATCTTGGGGAATATTACACCACTCATCAAGCAATGCACTCCAAAGTTCCAGTAGACAGGTGGGAGAGGGTTGACGGGCTGAAATTTAACGGCCAAGCATATCCCACACATGCTCTATTGGATTAAAGTCCGGTGAGTATGCTGGCCAATCCATACGGGGGATATCCTCCGATTGAAGGCATTCGTCTACAATGTTTGCACGGCGAGGACGGGCGTTGTCATCCATAAACAGAAATTCAGCACCCATGGCGCCCCGAAACAAACGTACATGTTGTTCCAGAATGACATCCCGATAGATGTGGCCTGTCATCGTTACACTCTGAACATGCAGGTCAGTTCTGGAACCAAGAATAATTCCTCCCCAAACGAACCATCCTGCACCAACGTAACGGTGTCGTTTAATGGTGTTCTCTTGGTGGTAACGGGTACTTGGCACTCACCATATGAAAGTCCGGCGAGAACCAGACTGCAAACTAAACCTGGACTCGTCGGAAAACATCACACAAGACTACTGTTGCGGTGTCCACAATTCATGCTCTCTACTCCAGGTTAATCGAAGGCGAAAGTGAGTTGCGGTAAGGGGAACACATCTGATAGGCCTACGAGCATATAGACCAATGTGCCCTAAGCGTCTGTACACGGTCTGCCTTGAAACTGTCGTACCGGCAGCTGAAGAGAGCTGACGAGATAGGTCTGATGCTGTGCTCCGTCTGTTTCTTTTGGCAGTAACTGCCAAATACCGGTCCTCATTCGGCGTTGTAACTCGGGGGCGACCTGTGCTGTAACAACTACTCACATAATCATCATCTTGGAATCGTTGCCAAAGCCTGGAGATGACACTCTGGGAGATTCCAAGTTCCTCGGATACTTCCAGCTGGGTACGTCCACATTCCAGTCGTCCTATAATTCTACCATGTAAAAAATCATCCGAATGCTTCCTTTGTGCCATAATTATGCGGTTATTGCACTGAAAGGCTTTTAAAGCGCTTGTGAACAATTTTACTTCTTTGCCACCATTCTTTATATACCCCTTCCTTACACTCTCGTCATTGTGACGTACTATCCGCGCCATCTGGTGGATTCCTGTAATTTGCATATTCTTCTTCAAGATGTGTGTGATAATTCTACAGGCGAAGTTTTTATTTTAGAGTTTAATTTCTGTGTGATTCTGAATTATCCTTAATTTATGGACATGAGTATATATATATATATAATATAAGAGCCATATATTGCTGAAGCCTTCGTTTGGGTGTATGTCCAACAAAAAAGAAAATCAAGAAATATCTTGAACAAAGAAACTTTTTTTCTTTGTTCAAGATATTTCTTGATTTTCTTTTTTGTTGGGCATAAACCCAAACGAAGGCTTCAGCAATATATGGCTCTTTTGTTAATTGTATATTGTTTTGGATACTGAGCTGCTTTCGAAGCTTTTCATATCTGCTATTAAGAACTGACATGAAACCTTGCTATCCTTCTTATAATTCATATGCGATACAAAATTTGTCAAGAGAGAGAGATAGATAGAGTCATATTTACGTCACAAGGACTTTGGCGATGGTCCTCGTGATTTTTAACCATGGTCAAGTGACGAGGATGACACCTGAGCTGCCAATCCTTTTTCCTATCTGTTACACTACACCAACGGGAGGGTGTTTGAGACTCGACACATTTAATGAGAATCGGCCCCCTCTGCACGGCGGGTTCTCAGTAATAGTAGGCTCAAATTCATGGCATGCCTGCCAAAATCCGTTACTTTGATCATTAGGCTACGCTTCCATGGTGAAATGCTGATTGTCAGACAGCGTACAAGAGACTCACTACAGAGAACTTTTAAGCGTTTAAAAAAGCAAAACTTATGTTCGCAGAGTAAGGCGTAAGAGGGAATTCTGGATTTACTATGTGTCTTCACTCACTTCGTCAACATCGTGTAAACAATTATGGAAGATAGTGAAGGCAACAAACGGTTTAATTGGGGATTTTCTTTTTCTATTTTTACAAACCTCTGACTCTGGCCTCTCTTTATCATTTGAAATTGCTGGGCGAGGCCTTTCAGTGTGTATCTAGTACAACCTCTTATAATTCTCACTTTCTTGAGACAAAGAGGCGTCAAGAACGTACCCCTATAAATTTTCACACTCGTACTATTTTTTCCATATAATTGGGACTTCACGATGATTCAGCTAAAAAAAGCTCTCGCACAAGCACACAATACAAGCCCTGGACCAGAGAGAATCACCGTCATCTAAATCCGGACTGTCTCTCGAACAGTCTCTATTTATTTAACAGATTTTGGAAGGAGCATTACTATCGTTTCGGTTGGGGAGTCGCCATTGTAATTCCAAACCTTAAAACGGGTAAGTGGGAACAGATCCTCTGAGTTACCATCCCATTGCTCTGACAAGCTGCCTCTGGAAGACCTTTGAATGTATGTTAAATTTTCGTCTAGTGTATGCGGAAAAATTTATTTTCCCCTCTGCAGAGTGAATTTCGTAAGGGTCGATCCACTCTTCAAAACATTGTGCACTTGGAATCCCAAATCCGAGAAGACTTTGTTAAGAGAAACCACTTTGGTTTCTCTTACTCTAGTGAAAGCATAAGACCGTACAAATGACCGTTATGAAATTATCCGTAACAAGTATGATTTTGGCTTAAGAGGAAATCTTCCAATTGTATTCTAAACTTTTTAGCACTTCGTTACTTTCAAGTCACGGTCATTCATCATTTTATAAGTTCATAACAGATGAAGATGTCTCTCAGGGCAGAGTTTTGAGCGTTACACTTTTTAATATTCATATGAGTAGAGTCCTTCATCAAATCCCACCATTAGTGCGAAGAATGCTTTACGTTGATGATTTGCAAATCTCTTGTCAAAGTTCAGATATGCGAAAAACTGAGCGACAACTGCAGACAACTGTCAATCGATTAGTTAAATGGAGCGATCAGAATGAACACATGGTCTCCCTTCCTAAGAGCAACTGTGTCCATTTTTGTAGAAAACGGGGGCTACACCCGGATCCTCTTATTCTTATAGGAAATGCACGAATACCTTTTGTCAATGAGGTGCGCTTGTGACGGATCTATACGCGTTATTTTTCCATTAATCCTCTCAAGGAAACTTTGGGGCTATCATTCACGTTAATTCACAGCCTCTCAAGAAGAAACCATGATATTTAAATTAGTTTGACTATATAAAGTCTAAGTTTTGTAGATGTAATATAGAAGGAGCTACTGCGGTGATACGTAAGTGCGAATATTAGAATATTTCATTCACAAACATAGCGCGAGTTAAGGAAATAGTTGTTAAGATATTAAATAACTAGATTGAGGATCTAAGATAGATTGAATCATATTTAGTTATCGGATCAGTAGCTCTTGTTCTCCTTGTCTAGTTCACGTAGTCGGGTTTACTTAGAGTTATACTTTGATAATAGATAGCTCACTTTGTATATCAATCCTAGGGTTTACTTTTGTAGTTTCACTTGTGATTGATTAAATGTGTTTGAAGAGAAATATAATAATAGTTATTATGGAAGTTGCTGGTGATTGCCGAATAGGCCGACTCCCCCCCCCCCACGTTTTCTCCGAGTAATCTTTGACTGTTAACTGACTTTCTTTCAGCATGTTATTTATCTGCGGAAGAAGTGTGAGCGTTCCTTCAGTATCCTAAAAGTGCTATCAAACACTTTATGGGAATTATATATAGAGTCTCATTACTTCGAGTATATCAAGCAATAATCCTTTCACGCTTAGACTATGGCTGTGTAATGTGTGGTTATACACGTGCATGTGTCTTAAGGTGAATGGACACAGCATACATCATTCTGCTTTATGTGGTCTGTCATCAACCACCTTTAGATTTAAGACAGAGGCAGTTGAACGTCATTTACTTTATTCATGCCATGTTTGTTTCTTCTCATCCATTAAAACCCTTTTCCCTCTTGCCATCGGTTTCACTCTGCTCTATGACTTCCTTTCATTTAATATCAAGCCTTTTTCTGAAAGAGCAAAAGCTGTATTAAATGAGGCCAACTTAAGTAACATTAATATCCAGGAAAACAATATCCTTGTGCTTTCTTTCCCTAGGATGCCTCAATTTTCAATTATAGTAACTCTTTTCAGGTTACAGCAAATTGAACACTGCTGATGTTATTTATCAGCAGCTGTTTGTTTTCCATCGCAGTAATTATTCTAAGTACATACCTATCTACACGTATGCGTCGTAGACAGAAGGACATGCTGGCTGTGGTTTGGTTATAAATGATTCAGTCATTCTCAGTTTCACTTTACATAGTTCCATGCTTGCTGTAGTGCTGAAGTAACTGCCCATTTTATGGCACTTCAGAAGATATTAGTTTCTGGTCACCATCATTTTTGTATGTATACTAACAGCATGAGTGCCTTAGAATCTTTGCACTCTTTTACAGACCGTAGATACCCCACTGTGATGAAAATATCTATACTTCTACACAAAGTAGAAAGAAAGGGTTTTGATATCCTTTTTTGTTGGGTACCTGGGCACGTCGGTATACCTGATAATGAAGTGGCTGATAACGCTGCAAGATGCGTGTCTGACCACATGTAGCAGCTTGTCTGTTACTAGAATTTGAAAGCTTCTGTACTGCGCTATATCCATCATGTATGGAAAGAGACTTAGGATTAGCAAGTCACTAGCAAGTTAAATCGTATTCACCCTTACATTACTGATTGAGCAGTGGTACCAGTAGGAAGACATCATGTCCGTTTAACTCGACTTGTATCTGACGTACACGTCTAACTCATAAACATTTGTTGCTAAGAGAGTCCTCGAGTATGTGACTTTTGCCAATGTGACCTCTCCTTTTTACATATTTTAATTGAACGTCCTCATTCTTCTTCCGAAATAAGTACCTTTTTTAAACAACTTTGACTGATTGGATTCATTTGTGGCACAAGCATACTTGTCTCTGTATTGTTAGCTGCAATAGAAATTTAGAAAAAACATTTTTTCACAACAATTTTAATTAAAAAAATTGTTCTGCATTAAAAAATTAAACTTAAATATAAAAATTTAAGAACTTTGTTAAAGATTATAATACAAAAAAATATTAATTCATTAAAAATAGTAATCAAATTAGAATACGAAACGAGATTTTGCTTGCTTGCTACCGTCAAACTTTAAAACTAAACGAGGGCTCTTGGTGACTGAGATCACAATTATTAATCTAGGTCAAATGACGAGGATGACACCTGAAGTAGCACTTAACTGTTCAAACTTCCACTCTATACAAATATAAAAACCTTGAGCCACATAATATTTAATGAGTATCAGATCTTCTATTCGGTAATTGTTCATTGCCATCAGGAGTGGAATCCGTTTAGAGAGTGAAAAAAGGAAGAAATTCGGTAAACAGAGAGAGAACTTTACAAACATCGATGTTTGTTTTGAAATGATACTCGTGATACAGAGCGAAAACGCCAGCTCAGTAGGAAGAAAAATGGTATTTCATTTCACGCCTTAAAAATTTACTACATTTTGTTTTGTGAACGAGGAGGCAACAAGGCATGCCAATGGTGCCCAGTCATACCCCAGACGTATTCGAATTGTGAGAAATGAGGGGAACTGGTAACCAAGGAGCATCTGTACATCTTACAGAGCCCGTTAGTTGATGCGCTCAATGTGTGGGCCTTGTCTTGCTGATAAAGAGCACTATATCAAAGAAAGGGGAGAATTGCTCATCATCTACATATCGTTGATCCATTAGTTACAGAGTTTTGAATACGTATCAGCAGTGATCTGGTATCGCTTCAAACTACCAAGCTGCATTGTCGCGCGGTGGGTGATTCCAAAGATGTCGTCATACCGTGCTTCATTCAAACATGTCGACTGTAATTGATGTAGCTCGTCTTAGAACAAGCCATTATGTCATCCACGTTGCCCCAGTTTCGCATCATTGCAAACAAAATCGTCGTCGCACTGATCGTCCTATGGGATTAATCAGCGCGACGATTAAGAACTAGAAGTGGAGGGGGTTGGCAAAAGTGTATATATAAACAAAAATATGAGATAATCTACGGAGTTGTGTTGTTACTAATGCCACCTGTCTGACGTAGTCAGATCAAGGCCCACGAAATTCATCATGGCAGTGGGCTAGATTGTACGCCTGTCGTTAGCCGTAGCTTTGAGCACCATGCAGGTGACAGTAAGATTTGGCTCGGTTCCACCCCAATTTTGAGAGAGAACACCCTGGGAGTGGTCAGGGGCCTCCCACCTCTCTTCCCCTTCCACCAACCTAAAGAGAGGACATGCGGCTCGACTGCTATTTAAAGTACCACATGTCGCAAAGGCACTGTACATTTACAAACCTCCATGTCTTCTCCGGGATTCGAACCCAGGACCTACGGTACAGCAGACAACGTCGCTAACCACTATACCGGATGAGTGACAGTAATGCTTTTAAAAACTAAAAAAAGGCCACCATCCGGTATAGTGGTTAGTGAGGCTGTCTGCTGTACCGTTGGGCCTGGGTTCGAATCCCGGAGAAGGCATGGGTGTTTGTTAATGTACAGTGCCTTTGCGACATGTGGGTACTTTAAATAGCCGTCGAACCGCAAGTCCTCTCGTGAGATTGGTGGAACGAAGAGAGAGATGATAGGCCCCTGACCAACCTAAAAGTATTCTCCCTCAAAATTGGGGTGGAACTGAGTCAAATCACACTGTCACCTGTACTGTACTTAAAGCTACATCTAACGACAGGCATACAACTAGACCCTTGCCACGATGAATTTCGTGGGCCTTAATCTGATGTTACTGTCAATCAGGTGGAATAAGTAACAACAAAACTAAAAAGAGAAAGGGAGAGAAGGTTATTTTGTAAAAAAAGTAAGAATTTATTTTACAAAATATATTTAATATAGTTTATAGTTCTAGACTTGGCAACAATTCATTACAAATTTAACTGTTTTGGCACAGAAGTGTTTGTGTGGAGAGCGAGGTTGACACACTTTTCCCATTCTAACTCCACTATTGAAGTCAGTGTTATCTTCATAAGGGACACCATGAGTGGGATCATTAGCCATCATTTGACAGATAATAGTTTTGATAGATGGGAATATTAGAGGTGTAATTTGTAGATGTAATTTGTAACAGATGTAATTTGCATCCCAACGTTGATGAATGCGGGAGTCCACGCGTAAGGACGTCGCTGAGGCTACACCGACTTCCTTCAAACTTATCACAATTTATTGCTCCAACTACCTTGGCCACATTAGTTGCTTCTTTAACGCGTCTTGGTGGAAGTCAGTTCAGATTTGATGCATGGGTACACTTGCTCTATTCCGTCCAATCACAATGCCCTCGTAAAATCATCTTTCTACTGGAATCGCCTCCTCTAGCGTTGTCTGATGAGTTTTTCGAGATAAGAAAAATAAAATTTCCACAACAATTTCCTCCAACAGAAACAACGATAGGGATATTGCTTATACTGCAGATTCCTTGTCTTGTACCTTACTCAAAATGTACCGAAGAACTGAGCGTGTTTCAGATCATTTGCTTTATTCGCTCAGGCATGCCGATCCTAAATTTTGCGCAAGATCCTGGCCACTTCATCTTGGTGTCACATTCTCAATGCCACATTATATAACTGTCATTATTTGTTTTAATTTTGAGTCAAATACAAGCTAAAAATCTATTGCAGTGCTGAAAAGCATAATTAAGATATATTATTATTTTTAAAACACAAGAAATAGAATGAAACTAGCTTTGGACAAATGTTGCAATCTCGTTGCAAAAGTTAAAGAAGTTTTACGTTCACTAACATTGTTATGTACCTGCTTTAGATATGTTTTATGATAAATTGAATTCATTATTACTCTCATGTAACTTCAACATACGAATTAATAATTAATCAGTCAGAGAATCCATTATTCAGATTTACCAAACAATATAATTTGATGACTTTTTTGCCATTGAGATGTTTTCACATTGTTTTTTATAAAGCTGAATTCATGATTCAAAGGAAATAAGAGAAAGTTTATTTATATTGAGACTTTTACCAGACCCACAAGCTTTCAGGGTGTTTAGGTAGCACAAAGGCGATACGTAATCACATAGGAATGGAGGGTCACAAATGTCGTAGTTACGAGCAATGGTGCAAAGAAGAAAAAGAACAGATACAGGAACACATGAATAGGACAGAAAACATTTGATTAAACTGCTGTACAAAAGCAGGTGTTCGAAATTACGATCGAAAGTCGTCTGACGGTCACTAGTCATTGAATTCCTGAAGTACTGGAAGACTCCTCCAGGCAGTTATGCAGTAGAGGGCGCTGAACGGAGTGAGTAAGTGAGAGAGAGAATATTAACGTCGCACTGATTAGCAACACGAGGGCTTTTGGCGACGGTCCGCGTAATTTTGAACCATGGTCAAGTGACGCGGACGACACCTGAGCTGGCACCCCCTCTCCTAACTACCACACCACACCAAAGGGAGGACGTTTGAGCTCTCGACAGATTTAACGTGCATCGCTCCCCTACACGGTGGGTCTTTAGTGGTACTAGGATCGAACTCATGACATGCTAGCCATGATCCGATGCCTAGACCACTCGGCCACCGCGGCCGCTAGGCGCTGAACGGAAGGTTTCGTGAGCACCGATCCTGCTGAATGTCGTCATTTGCAATCCGTTTCCTGAGGTAGTTGTACGAACTTTTATTCAAACGAGGAATTGGTCAACATGCTGATAGTGTATGCAGGTGCAGATTGTGACGGGCATATCGCTAGGCGGTTGTGCCAAGAATGTTGCCCGTACGGTTATGTTCCACATCACACGATCTTCGCAAGTGTGAACAGAGGGTTACATGAGACTGGTTCCTTAACGAGTTAACTGGTTCTTTTTGGTGTACAAAATGCTCTTTCCTTCAGTTGAAGACCTCATCGCTCGAATATCTGTAGCTGCTGGGAGGATACGTCATATGCTAGGAAAGTCATGAACGTAAGGATTTCTTTGCACTGCCACTGTCAGGCCTACCAGACGACTTCTGGTCGTAATGTAGTACAACATAATGTAGAACAATTTTTCAATAAAATTATGTTTGACCCATTAATGTGTTGTTGTTTCTGTTCTTTTTCTTTCCTTCCTTGCACCATAGCTGGCAAATACGGCATTTGCGAGCCTGCATTCCTGTATGATTCCGAGTCGTCTCTGTAGCCCCTACACTCCCTACAAGTTTGTCGGTCTGGTATCGAATCACCCTGTATTTTCATTTTCTAGAAATAGTGTGAATTGGAAATCACATTTCTATACCTATGAATATCGACAAATACAAAAAACAAATGACGAAAAGGAAAGATTGCAAGAAAAAAAATACAATCATCTGTTCGATTTCAAACCTTAAAACTTTAAATTTTACGGTATTGGAAACTCGATGTGACATCTGTTTCAAAAGTTCTGATTAGCAATAAGACTATTTGACAAGGCAAAAAAGCACAAATATTATTGGAAAACAAAAAATGTAAAACAATTGTTTGCTTAAGAGTTTCAAACATACTTTTATCCTTCTGATCTTTTGTCAGGGTATTGACAGTTTATTGAGAGCAAGAAATGTGTTCATAACTAAATTCCTCTTTTTTTTGGTTCTTTTTTTAAAGCAAGTAAAAGTGCATGGATAATTTATTTTACTCTGAAACTATACTTTCTCATTTTACAAATAAACTTTTAAAACTTATTTTTTTGTGGTAACTGAAAATCATTTTCAAAAAATTTCAAGTTCGTCGTTAATTTACTTTGAAAGTAAATTATCTCAGTCATTAACTATAATTCGACATTTTAACAAAGAAATAAATTATTTTCTATTTCTAGGTTCAGAGCACTGGTTGTAAAAATGGCACGTTTATATACAGTAGAGGGCAAAATCCTGAACACTTTTGAAAACTATATTATGTTTTTAAAATTTGTATGCTTATAGAAAATGTTACTCTGCACAAAATACAAATTCTTTTATATCATTTTAAAGAAAATTTAATGCTGAATTCATTATAAAACTCAAAATTCTAATATCTGCAAGGTAAAAAACGTTATACTTCAATAAGTATCGATATACTGAAGATACTATCGATATTAGATACTGACGATATCAATGGGAAATCTGTACTTAGTGGGGATAGCTTTTATTTTCTATTACTGCTTCACATCAATGTTTCAATGACTTGAAAATAGTTTTAAGCTCTCCCTTCTTTATTACATGATGCCAGGAAACAATTATAGCCTCAATTAATTCCCTTTTAATTCATTTGTACCTCATTCGCACAGGAGGCCTCAAGTTTTCGATAGGATTGAGGTCAGGACTATTTCCTGTCCAGGACAACAATTCAATGATCATAGAACGATACCAGTCTTTCAGTTACTTTACTGTGTGACAAGGAGCAGACTATTGATGAAAAATAAATGAAGCATTGTTGGTAAATAAGGTAGAGGTTTTGGTTCTAGCATGATGTCAATGCATTTTCTGGCATTCAGTGTCCCATCGATGATATGAAGGTGACCTATACCATCTTCATGACTAAATCATAAGACTATGTGGGTACTTCATAGTTGCCTGGATGATGTCAAGACATAGCTTTTTTTCCTATTCTAAGCCTTACAGGTTTTTGGCCAACACTACCGAATAACGATATGTTAGTTCCATTGCTCCATATAACTCGTGACCACTAATCATTTGTCCAATTAATTTGACCTTTTGTCTACTGTAGTCTTTTTTAGCACTGCTGTAAACTGAGATAAACTTTTTTCGTGGAATTCTACCTCTTAGCCTAACATCTGATAATCTTACCCTGATTGTTTTTGAACTGACAGAAACACCAGCATCTTCCAGATAACTTCTGATGATCGTCGATGGCATTCTTTTACCTTGGAGGCAGTATTTTTTTTCTTCTGTCATCCAAAGATGTGGAATGCCTGCTTCTTGATAGTTTTCTGCTTTGTGTTTTATTAAATTTGTCTCCTAACATCTTAAACAAAATTTTCAGTCTCCAGATGCAGTCAGCGTACCTCCCACCTATCTCGCAATTTTAACATAGGAAAGACCACTTTCATGTTACACTTCTCCTTCCAGGTGTCCAATCTACTCTTTTATTTTATGACATTGCTTCTTTTCTAATAATTATTGTTCTCCTGGCCAGAAAACAGTATTGACTTCAATCCTATCAAAAACTTGCGACACCGTTTGAAAGCCCTTGTCCGAAGAAGGTACCCATGAAATAAAAGGGAATTAATTGAGGCTATAATTGTCTCCGGGCATCATGTAATAACGAAGGAAGAACTTAAAACTATTTTCAGCTCAATGAAACATCGATGTGAAGCAGTAATAAAAAAAGGCTACCCACTAAGTACTGATAACTCAGTGTTATCCTCAGTATGTAATGTATATGGACAGTTATAGTATAACTTTTTTTTCTTTGCAAATATTTGATTTTTTTTATTGAATCAGTATTAAATTCTCTTTAAAATTATATAAAAGACTTTGCATTGTGAGCAACTTAACATTTTCTATAAGCATATACATTTAAAAACTTAAGAATTTTCAAAAATGTCTACAATTTTGGCCACCACTATGTAATCAATATGTTTTTCATAGACATTCATTGAATTTCAGATCAGGATACTGCAATTTATACTTTCATTATTCCTGGATACTGGCATTCATTTTTGATTTTATTTCATTTGGCGACTTGAAAAACTTCTGCTTAGAAGTGGATTTGGAAATAATCTCTTAACTACTCACTAGTAATTCCAATATAGTTCCGATTATTGACATCTTCTGAAACTTAGAATATAAGAGATAATAATTACGTTATATAGACATTATTTCCATGTAGACAGTTCCCATGGGATTATTCCCATGTTATTCCCATGCAGACATTATTCCCATGTTATTCCCATGCAGACATTATTCCCATGTGTTAATGCATAGTATTTTGTTAAATAGAGAAATTAAATGAGTATTATTCTAATAATAGTTGTGATTACTATTTTCTAAATGTGTATTTGGCTAATCGGGCATTATTAATTTACTGACAAATAAGAAATAAGTGATCTTATGCTGTACGTTATCCAAGCTTCGTCAAGCAGTTTCCTTTACTATGTTTAAGGTCTTGAGAATCAGGGAGAAAAACCTTTTCAGAAATTAGGGTACAAAAATATAAATTTATGCAAAATGATTTTTTATACGTTCTAAAAAAATGCTTAAATTCAAGTCGTTTTAGATTAATAAACGGCTATTATGGACTTACATAAATTAGAAAAATAGTAGAATTAAATAATTAAATAAAACGTATTGAAAAAACGCTAAAAATTATAAGAAAAAGGATTCGGATTGCATTAAAGACAAAAAAATAATTTCATAAAAATCTTGCAAAAATGGAAAAAAAAGAACCAGGCAAGTAAAATAAAAGAAAATTTCTAAATAGATAATAAAGCAGTTAGGCTCATAATTGTTTTTGAAATGACTTGTTTACACTGACGATAACAAAGTCAAAAAGTTACGGAGAAGTTTCATAATAATATTAACAAATACAGTTTATGTGTTCGTAGATGCGTTTTTTTCACTAAAAGATTAGAAAATTATTTGCAAGAAATAGTGTATATTGAAAAAAAATTATAATATTTATTTTATACATCCTCACACAATAGTATAATACAATTGATAATAAAATTAATTAATTAAATTTAATTGAAATATAATGTTATACTTAAAATCTTTTTAAGTAGAATTATACTAAATATTAATGTTTATAAATATTTATGATAGTTTCTTAAAACTTTGTTACTCTAATATCAATTTTGAAACATGTGAAGTATTATCTATTTTTATGAGAATTTCGTTTTTTCATTAAATTTATAACCGAAGAATACAATCTGATATTCTACAATAAAAATAGTTTTCTTCACAAAGAGAGAACTAATGTCACTAAATCAACATCAATCAGATTTCAGAAGTAATGTTCTTGGCATCAATAGCTCGAGACATTTGCAAAACATTTGTTTACAAATGCATTGCGGTGAAAGAAAGTGAAAATAAATAAATCTATTAACAGGTGTGGAGGGCATGTGACGTAAGGAATGTGCAAAGACACAAACCTTAAAGCTATAAAAACCATATCTTTGCTTCCGCCAACTCTTTAGAGGCTTTGAAAACGGATTTTGTTTTAATAAAAACTGTTATAGGTATGGGAAGAAGTCCAATAATTTACAGCATTTTAATCTGTATCCTTCTTCCTCTGGTCTTTACTTTTGTAAGTATTCTTCCTTTATGTTTTTGTTTAATAATGTGGATTTCGTTTTTCTATACATTAATGAATATTTTCCATTCTTTCCGTACTAAAATATTTTTAAAAGTGTATTAAATAAATTTTTACAAATTCTGATCAAATATTGCAATTTAAAGTTTGTATATTATTCCCTGAATGTCATTAGATGTGGTTTTTAAAAAAACTATATTTAATGCTACTTGTTACAGTTTTTTAATACATTTGTTTACTTGTCGATTAAGAAGAACAAGAATAATATCCACTTGAACAGAAAGGACTCAGTCAAATATCATATAAAAAATTAAAAACGTATCGTTGTATATATAACTCAAAAATCACTTTTCAAACTGTAATAACAATAAATTGCAATAATTGTCGTATTATAATAATGGTTTAGAAATAACCTTTTTTTCTGTTGTTCCTTTTGATCGATAAAGTATGTTGCTAGAAAATGATCGAATTTTATTTTTTGAAAAAAAAATTATTAAATTTAATGAGAAACTATTTTAAAAAATAAACATTCATAAATTTTTTAACACTGAACTTTGTAACAAATTATGGATTTCATTTCTCTATTGTCTCAATTCATGCCAGTCTTTTAGTCAATTCTAAAGTGAAATATAGAGAACTAATATAATGCTATGTATTACAAAGTGTAGTTATAAACTAATTCAGGTGGCAAATGTGTGGTATGCATTCAAAAAGACCATTCATTAAATTCCGATACTTGGCATTTATGCGTTAAACAAAGCAAATCAGTCAGAAAAATAATTAGCAAAAATGAAAAAATTAAACTTATAATCGCATGCTTTTATTAAAAAAAATTTCTTTTTTACTCAACGAATTTCATTAAATATCAACCAGCAATGCAGGAAATTGTTGAAAGTTCTTTTGATAATGTTTTCGTTCATTTTCATGTGTATTAACATTGAAAAATTATTATACTAACTTACTTTATAATATTTCCTAACCCTTATTTTATAAAAAGAATAGTTTGATTATCGTTATTGAAATTATTAATTAAATTCATTTATTATTAAGAGTTCACGAATTTACTAATGTAGCTATCTTATTTTTTAATCTATACAGCATTGTTATAATTCTATATATACTGCTTTCATTTATCAGACTTATATATAGTAATTTAGTACGTACAGAAAAACGCAAACATTTGGGCAATGCTGAAATATAATTGGATGTTAATATAAAATTTCATGATTAAAATATAACTATTTCTCTAAAATGAATTCAGTTCAGTTATTAAATACATTTAAAAATCAGTCAACAGTCAACATTGTTTTATTCTTAATCTCTTGCAGCGATGTATAGCAGAAATATCATCAAATTTTTGTATTAAAATCTGTTAATCTAATTTTTGTGCATATTCCTTCCTATTTCATTATTCACGGGGAAAACATAACGCCACAAATATGATAGATGAAATACATTAAGATTAAGATCATATCTCGATTGCATACCTGGTCTAAATTTGGACAAGGTCAAATTCCTACAAATTATTAATTGCATTGTTTAATCCATTAACCCAAAGATTTAAAGTGACAAAACATGTTCTTGACCGTGTATCTAGCATATATAGTAATTCAGAATTAATAAAAATCATATTTAAATTGCTCTTCTGATGCAATATCCCTTTTGATATATCTATAAAATTACAGTACATGAATTGGGATTCAAAATTGCAATTTCCTTAGAATGGCTTTCCTTATAAGCAAGTGAAAAATTAAAAAAGAAATATAAAACTTATTTTAAATGATAAATACGTATACTGTAAATGCACTTTTATATTTTATTCAATATAGTCTTATTTTCCCCACAAAGAATTTCAAATATGTTTTTGTTTATAAATAGAAGTTTTTTTTTAACCGAAATCAAACAAGAGATTTTTTAATCACCGAAATGAAACTTCTTTTCTACCTTAATAACAGCCAGAGTTTCATATCAATTGAGATAAACATTACATTTTTAAAAATATATCACTCTAGAAGTTTCAACACGGATTATGTTGGTTTTATTTTAAGAAAATAGATGCAAATTGTTTTAAAAATATTTGTGCCAAATCCTTATTTTCTTTAACCAAAATGTTCTTAAAGGGCTTCCTCCGGATTGATTCAACAGCTTTTAATGAGAACTATAATTTAGCCACCCATCCGGTATAGTGGTTAGTGACGCTACGCTGCACAGTGGTCAGTTTTCCCGATCTGGCGCACGGAAATTATTTTATAGCTTTGAAGTCTTCATAATTATATCTAATGATCAAAAATCGTAATAATTAATGTAAATTGGTTATTATCTTTTGTTTTCTTACCAAGAATTAAAGTGAATAGGGTCTTAACTAATTTATGTTAAGTTTGAATTTGATCAAGAATAAATGATTGATGAGGGGAACTAGTTTTTAAACAAGGATCTAAGGATATTAACAAAAGCAGTAATTTGACACGTGGGAGAATAGACACAAGAAATAAAGTGGCATGTTAAAAAATTAAATTTTAACATATTTAAACAAATACAATCAAACATAACAATGTACATTTACAATAAAGATTAATACGTAGTGTTTAAAAGGGCTCGGCATCCTTTAAGCATTTTTTTTATTTATGTACTCAAAAATTATATTTTAGCATTTCATATAACGTTTCTATTTAAGAAAATGATACGAGATAAATTTTGTACATATTATTCACAAAATTTTACAAATTTAATTTTTTTTATAAAAAATTTGAAATTTTTAAAAATTTTATTCTTTTTGTGTTAATTAATTTTTTGTAATATTTCTAAGGATGTTTTAAACACCTTTAGGGATCGTTTTTACAAAATCTTAATTCATTTTGGAGAAAAAATAATGAAATGATAAATATGCTAAAATTCAACCAAAAGCCTAAAAAGCCATTTAAACCTTTTTGCTTCAGATAATATCGAAATATTACATTTTTATGAAAAACAAATGATGGAAAGAACTAAAATTATAAAATTATTACCCTGGCAAACCTTTAGGTGTCTACCGTGCATCAGCTTTATACCTCGCCTTCTGTGATATAATGCTGTTTTGGGTATTAATTTGTTTTAAAACATCTCCATGAGCTTTGGCTAATCTGCTTAAGGTGTGGTAAAAAAGCGCTTGCATTGGAATCTCTGCTGATGTTTCATCAATGACGATACCAGGAGGATAACAATTAATTTTAGACTCTATAAGCTTATTATAATTGGGGTAAATATCAGCGTGGAACTCTTTGCTATTTCCTTTTTTTCTTTTATATTGGCCTTTTGACATTTTGGTGTCGACATAAAGAGCCAAGGCTTGGTCAGTCATTTTTTTCGTCGATTTTGGCTGTCGGGCTAAGCATTTCTTCAGGCGAGTAGCATGTCTAGGTGAGCAAGTAGTCACTTGTTTCAAAATTAAGGCAGCATCTCTTTCTCCAGCTGCTTGCATTGACATTCTTGTTGCAAATGCTAGTTCTTGCTTGCTTGCTGAAGCAAGAAGAGGACGTACTCTTTCTCTCTTTGCCGTGGCTTTGCATTCCCCGAATGATTTTGAGGGTCGACCTGGAGTTGATTTGGATGGTATAAATCTTACTCCCCCCCCCCGCCCGACAACCACGCATCATTCAACTTGGAGAAGAACTTTTCATTTCTACGGCACCTCATTCATTCCCCCCCCCCCACAAACGAGTAGAAATTTTAACAATTTTTCTGAATTAAAATTGCAGTTGGTCCTCATATTTATCACAGTCCATTGTAGTCCTAACAAAACTCAAAACAGTATTAGTTTTACGCTTGGGATCTTGCTCTTTCTTCCACACATTGAATAAGGCACACCGAGTAGACCATCGGCCAACGCTGAAAAAAATCATAACTATGGGAGTTGCAGGAAGTAGCAGCTAAATTTGGTATTAAATTAAAGGTCTATACCTACTCTATGTGACTTAAGTGTTACTGTGATCAATCCGTGTCAATCCCAAAAGTTCTAATCCATTAAACACAAAAAACCAACAAATGTTTGTAGGAGTTACATGCTGTGCTAAATGTTATGTTTTTATAATTTTTAATCGAACTTGAACCTAATTTGAAAGTCAAATCAAGAAATTACTTATCATGGCATGAATTTTCAAAAAACCTCGCTAGAATCTGCAAAATCTTTTTCAGACGAAACAATTGAACTTCCGACTGGAAAATGAGGCTCGCAAGTGTTTATTGTAGAAAGAACAAACCCGATATATACCGAATGGTTGTTGAAAATTTCCTTTTGCGTACTGACAAAAAATGTTTACCACATGGCTAGGGAACTCAAAAGGACCTTAAATTGTGGGTTGTTTTTTATTTCAGCGCAATTTCCTTTTGGGGGTTTCCATGCGCCAGATCGGGAAACCACTGTGCGCTGTAGGGCTTGGTTCGAATCCCGGACAAGTCATGGATGTTAGTGTATGTCTAATGCCTTGGCTGCATGTAGGTACTCTAAATAGTCGTCGAGCCGCAAATCCTTTCGTGAGGTTGGTGAAAGAGGGAGAGAGGTGGGAGGTTCCTGACCATCTCCAAGGTTTTCTCCCTGAAAATTGGGGAGGAACCGAGTCAAATCGTACTATCACTTCTATGGGGCTCAAAGCTATGGGCTACGACAGGCATACATCTAGCCCTTTGTGGTTAAGAGTTCGTGGCCCTCGATCTGACTACGTCAGACAGGGGACGTTAGTAACAACAACATTATAAACCACACACAATTCAGTTCATCCTATTAATTGCAATGTGTAATTTTATAATATATGTAGTGTCACTAATTAAACGCCTTTGTATCAAAACGAAAAGAAAAAATTACTATGTTTGATGTGTTTCTATCATTTTGTACTTCTTTAGGAATTGTGGAATGGTACTCAGAGTCGATTGAATGTTAATGATAATTTTCAAAGTAAGTAAAAATTTATTTTCCATTAAAATTTTCGATAATTTTTTGGTTAACAAAAATTATTCATGATCATAAACAAAATATAAAATCTGCAAAGTATGTTAAAGGTACTGACATTAAAATGTATTCAAATCGACATGGAGTGAAAACATAAGATCTATTATATTATAGTTTAAGGGAATCATGACATGTGTGCTTGAAAGAATAAAATGCCAAAATTAAGACTCTTTGTTAATGGAACATATATCTTTAAAAATTTCAGATAAAGCTTAGTTATCTTTGTGTTCTTAGCAAAGATACTTGATTGATTCTGTGGAAATAAAAACTTAATTTTTTTGTTCAAAATTTTTTTTTCCGGTTTGATTTAATTTGGACATAATTTTTCAGATCTCATAATACATATTTATGTTTAGGTACCATTTCTTAAAAAAGTGTCTCCAAAATTTGTGAAATATTTTTGCACATATATAAAACAATACAGAAAGTATAGTGAACCTATTTTTTCAGCAGAATATTAGTATAATTTCTTTTAAAAAATTATAAAACTTTGTAATTTTGAAATTTTTTAATTTTTCTCCCTTTTTTACACATAAAACTATTTTTTTAAGAACTAAATGCTACTTAAATTAAAAACTATTAGGTTCACTGTGTACACAGGTATCCTGTATAGAAGTATATAAAAATTGGAACCACATAGTGCAGTAGGTTTTTTAAAAAGTGTACCTAGACTCAAAAAATTATGCTTTGGAGAAAAAGGGGAAAAACTAAGAGTATCAATGTTTTCACGTATTTTTTATCAAAATATTTTTTCTTGCCTATTTTTATATACCTTGAAGTGATACTTTAAACATTCTCTAGAGTTACAAAAGTAATTTTTAATTTAAAAGTTTCTTTTCTTTTGTTGTACTGAGCATGTGTGTGTGTGTGAACATAATTTTATTAAACATATTTTCATTTATGTATCATTTCTTATAAAAATATTTCTAGATTATACAAAACATTTTACATACATATATAAAATGAACAAAATATAGTCAAATAGTTTTTTGATAAAATAATTGCATAATTTCTCTGAAAAAACCATAAAACTTTTAAAATTTTGAAAATCTCAATGTTTTGCTTTTTTTTTCATGCAAAAACTAATTTTTCAAAAAAAAATTAGACACTAATCAGAAAAATATTATGTTTCCTTTCTAATAAATACAAATTAATGGTTTACATACATTAAACACAAGAGCAACTGTCTTTTAAAATGTGTTAAAGGAGGCGTGGTCGTCTACTTACATTTTTATCAATTTTTTCTCTCCATATTTTAAGGTTATTTTGTCAATGAACATACAAGTGAAAAACATTTTTAGATTCAGAAAATTATACACAATTTTTGAATACTAAAATTGAAAAACCGATATTTTGAATGTGTATGATGTCCTGGTAACCTTAAATGAATTTGAATACTTCGCTTTGAAGTAGTTAACCGTCCCCAAAAGCCCTCGTGTAGCTGAACAGTGGGACGTTAATATTCACTCACTTGAAATAGTTAAATTTTAATATTTTTGAAAATTTCTAAATGTTATAATTTGAATTTGACTTTGAGAAGAAAAACATGATTCGTTTTGTATGAAGAGTCAAAGAAAACACCAATTATGATCAGGTTGAGCAGTAAAACAGTTAAAAATAAAAGGGGAAATTACTTCTATATAAAGACTGAGTGCGGCTATGTGCTCACGTGACTTTAAATGATGATGTACCACGATATTCCCCAGCTCCTGTAGTAAAACGTCATTCAAATATATCTGGCAATAGTTCTTTCTGACTGCATTAGCAATATATTCGCATAATAAATATCAGTAAGTTTAAAATCGGGAATGAAAAAAGTCTGAAAGAAAAACAAATATAGTCCTTACGTACTCGGAATTGCTAATATTAACATTTTTTGCTATGTTTTGTCTAATTTTTGAAGTAAAATTCATTCGAAACAGAATAATCGAAGCAGTTTCTTTTCATTTTCTTTTTTCGTAGATGAAAGGAATCGAGAATCCTCGCCCCGGAACTGCGGTAAGTTTGATCAATTTAAAAGTTTTTATAACCATATCTATATATATAAAGGAGAAAAGCGACTCACTCATTCACTCATCACGATATCTCAGGAACTATAAGACCTACAGACTTGAAAATTAGCTAAACAGGTTCGTTTCACGAAGTAAAGATCCGCTACAAAACGGGTTTTGCAAAAATTGAATGCTAAGGAAAGGGAGGGATTAAGAGAAGTTGGAGAGTTGGAGATAAATATATTCCCCATTTGAACCATTAGACCTGCAGACTTGGAGTTTTGTAGACAGGCTCTTTCATGAAGTAAAAGCTACAAAAGAGGATTTGCACAAATTAACCCATAAAAAAGGGGGCAGGAGGGTTCGAAGGGAAAAAAGACGTTGTAAAGAAACATATTACCATATTTGAACAACTATAAGATCTACAGACGGGAAATTTGGCAGGCATAATTTTTTCATGGAATAGAGATTCGCTACAAAAAGAATTTCGTGAAAATCGATATCCAAGGTTGCAAGGTTAAGGGGCTTGGTAGAAAAATTCCGGTTTTGAACTATGAGACCTACAGACTTGAATTTGGTAGGCATCTTCTTTTCATAGACTTGAGTTCCTCTAAGAACGAGTTTTGCCAAAATCTCCCCCTCCCCATAAAGGTGATGGTGTAGAGAGGAGTTAATGGGTATAAAAGATGAAAATTGCAGTTTTTGAGTTGCTAAGACATACATACTTAAAATTTGGCAAGCATGATTCTTTTGCTGAATAGATATCCACCAAGAACTTATCTTACAAAAATTGATTCCTCTGGGGGGGGGGAAATTAATTGAACGTTTTGATAAAAAATATTTCAGTTTATGAACTACTAAACCTGCAGTATCGAAATTCGGTATGCATTTTTCGTTTGTTGAATTGAAATCTACTAAGAACGGGTCTTCGGAAAATCGACTCTCAAATGGGGTTACAGGGCTTATTGATAAAAAAAAATTCAGTTTAAGAACGTTTAGATTTTAAATTTATCAAGCATGTTTATTTTGTTGACTAGAAATCCACTAAAAATGGGTTTTACAAAAATCCACTTTTGTGGGAGCTGGTTATGGGAGCGTAAAAGATAATTCTACTTTAGTTTCAGATATAATTATTTAGAAGTCCTGTTTTTTTTTTTTCAAATCAAGAGATGAGAGTTATAATAATGTTTTTAGTGCAATCAAACGTTTCATTCTTGGACTTAGATATCAATAATGTATACACACACACAAACACACACGCACTAAAAAGTATATATTTATAAAACGTTATGAAATACCCAGCGAAGCGGGAGGGTAACGTCTAGTATATACAAAATCATAAAATGATACAATTTCGTATTGTATGTTAATTTCTTATTTTATTCATAGTCTGTGGGATTGAAAACGTGAGAGAGACGCAGAGAATCAGCGGGGGCTCAGCAGTCAACCCACCTCACAGATATCCTTGGGTGGTGAGTACTTCTCTTTGTTTCAAAGGTTAGAAGGGTTTGACAATAAAGTAGCAATTACAAAAGAACGAGAGTATATTTCCTCAATCGACATCTGGCTTCCCAATATTGGTCAGCGATAGTTTTTCCACGGAGAGCTTTGCAAAGGAAAATGTGGTAGCCATCCATGACAAATTGGCCTCCGCAAAAGGGGCAGTATGGATCAGAAGCTAGCTTGAACCTGTGTAAGTAGGTGGAAAGACAGTTATGTTCTATGAAAAGTCGCAACTTAGCGATGGGCAGTAAGTATAGAGCTAAAAAAAAGGAGTATAAAGTTCATTTCATGAAATAAAAATCCTATTTAGATAAATTAGTGTCTTTGGTAGGTAGTAAGGAACATAATTCAAAGAAGGGAAATAATTCCAGAATATCCATAACACAGTAATCCTTTGTTGAACGCGGTTCCACAGGAACTTTGCGTCTATAGACACCCGTAATTTACACAAAGATTCTGTAGGTTAATCGGATTTTAATTACGTAAAGAAAAATACGAAATAAGAATTTTGTAATGAATCAGCTAATTCATGTAACTTTAAGAAAGCACATAAAAATTAGGCATTACTAAATTTTTTGGTAGTCTTCTTCACTTAAATAACTCGGCCATATCATTTGAGAGTGCATCAATTATCTGAGAAATTATTTACAAAACCAGAGCTGATTCTTTCTTGATTTCTTTTGTTTAATTTTTTTAATTGCAAGAATGAGGGATGGATTCATTAAAATTTATTGCTATAACTCTTAATTTCTCTCCATATGTGATATAATTTGTTCAAAATTTCAGTTTTTCTTCCATGAAAATAACTTTAAAAAAATTGATTTCTTGTTTCCCTTGACTGCTACAGTGTCCATTTCTATTCATATAACACGTTTTTATACATAAATCCTGTCACATAAATTACGTATGTACCTTGACACAGAAAGAAGTTAAAAAGCAATTCCATTGATTTTTAAAATAATAAAATACTTGTATATAATAAAAAATAATTGGTGCCCTGCGCCAAAAATAAATTCTTACAGTGAGAAATCTTAAATTTCATGTTGACATTCATTCCAATACATCAACAACTTAAAATAATAATAATAATAAATTAATTCATTTAACATATATCTATGTGTTAAAAGGTTACTCAAGTGGTCAGTGGCGTAATGGGGAATATTAGGGCTTTCCTGCAAAGTTAGGTTAGGGGTCCCAAGCCAGATCTTACAAAGCGTGTGAACATAGCGTCAACGAGGCTTTGGGCCCCCTAGAACCCAGAACCCCACGATACGGGGGATGAGCTGGTGTACCTTACGCCACTGCGAGTGATTATGGTATCAAACTCGTGATTGGCGTTGTCGAGTAGTGATATCGAGTCCTGATGCCCCTGAAGAACCGCCTCATAGAGTGGATGAGGCTCAAAATCCTCATTTTGGCATAATATGGAGGTTTAGAGAATGGGGTGCCAGCTTAGGTGTCCTAGTCATTTGACCAGGGTTCAAATTTATGAGGTCCGTCACCAATAGCACTTGAGAAGCTTCAAAGTGCGACTTTAATAAAAAATCACACAAAATCTCAAAACAATTTTAATAGGATTAAAGGATTCTGAAAACACATAAGCAGCTACATCAGCCTACGTGAGGAGTCCCTACATGATGGAACACATTATCATCACCCAGGTGGTTATAAGAATGTGACTCGAAGAGATAGAATTTTAATTTGTACGATTTGGGAATATGCTTCTTTCATGCAGCTTACTCCGCGTACAAGAAAGCATCATACTGCAATGTCTGACGGAGGTTTTTCTAAACACGTATAAACTGAAAAAATCAGTTGCAATCAATCCTTTGATTGCTGGCAAAATTCTATGAAGCTCCAGAGGTGAACTCCGACAGAAATTTAAATTAGCTCGAGAGTGATATCCTGTTCATCTATCACTAAGAAACAGAAAAGCAACATTAACTGAGGCTCCATGGGAATCAAAGTGGGCTGTGGATTTAAGGCGATATGTTACCATCTTCACAATTTTTTTTATTTTTAATATTTGATATTTGGTTTTAACTGTATTTTATAAAGGTTAATATTAAATAATAATTCCATACAAAAAAATTTTAATTTGTTCCAAAATGTTATTAAAATTTAAATTTTTTAGCTTTTTTAAGCATTTTTAAATCCCTAAGGCTTTTTTAAATATGTCTCTTTTTATTCAAAATTTTTTTTTCCTAGTACCTTATACTATACTACATAAAACTGTGCATGGGTTTTTTCTGCTGCTGCTCTTTAATTTTTTATTAATTTTTTTGTAGTTTAACTCCCAAAACTTCTAAAAAAAAACATTAATTTTGATTTTGAAATTTTTTAGAAAAAACGTACTAAACATGCTAGAGCTAATTCCACATGTATAGTTTTACAAAACATACATTTCAGAACATGTATAAAAAGTTTCAAATCCATACTTCAATTATCAAAAAAGCCTTAGGGTTTTGAATGATAGTATGTGTACAGAAATTCAACATGGAGAAATATGAGTTTGAAGTTTTCATTCCATGAATAGCAAGATATAATATTCATCGAATAGTCTGAAACTTTTATGAAATGTTAATTAGCTTATTTAAAACTGCTTACCATAAAAAATTGCACAAATGTAGAACAATTAAACATTTTTCTGCCATAATGAATATATAGAAGCAAACGAATGAATGATCAATATTTCATAAAACTTTATCTTAATAATTATAATAAAAAATAAATACACACACTTCAGAGCTAATTCCATGCTCAGAGCTAATGCACAACATGTGCAAAAGTGTTTATGCCTTTATTTTTTATTTTCATGATTTTAAAAGCCTTCGCATGTTAAATATTGTACACGAATAAAAGCAAAATCAAATAACAATTTATCGGTAAAATACATCAAAATCTAAGAACTGTATATGTGCATTTGTTTAAATAAATACCTTAAAATATTTTAATAATAAAAGTGTTGAATCTCTCACAAATGGGATATATATATATATATATATATATATCACCAAAAACAAATACATAAAAATGGGAGAGTTTTTCTATTCTTGCGAATTAGATTTTTAACTATATGAGTTATCAAAATGAGATTTAGTATTTGTGCTTTGGGGGAATCCGTTTTGAAGTTTTAATTTCATTAGTAATAATATCATAAAAACCACGCATACCTTTTAAATCTTGACCAAATCCATTTGATATTCCCAGTAAATAATTCACAAACTAGAATTTTTGCATGAATTGCACAATTCTTTCTTAAAATGATTTATTACTGCACATATAATGTCAACCTCATTGATGCGCATTAGAAAAATAATTAATTCATTTTTTTATCAGGTTCTTTTCTAGGAGATAATCTGAAATGTAGGTGTGGTAGTTGATGTTTAGCATCAAACATTGCTCCATTACTTAATGAAAAATGCAGGTAAAGCTTTGAAATTTTGCAGGCATATTTATAAAGGTTCGGGGTATCAAATAAGCCAATAAAAATCTTTTCGACAGTTTAATGATTTTTAGGGTACCATATCTTCTTAAGTGATAATCCTATTTATGACATTCGATTTCAAAAGGACTCGTGGGCTGCCATCCACAAAAGGAATTTGTTCTTTTGCTAAAATGAGCACCAATATTTGGAAATGAGTCACGCAAAATTGACTTCTCATGAATGAAAAATTGTTATGTTCTCAGATATAACACAATATGAGAGCTAATGACGTATCTAGCACTGATTGTGTTACACTGAAGGTGAAATATCCAATTTCTCGGAGGGGCTCTGGAATTTTTTGTCTGTACCAGGGATTAGAACAGGGGTGCCCAACCTGGGGCCACATGTGGTCCCGGGCATGTGGTCTTCAATACAACTGTTCACTACCGCATGTGACCCACAAAATTCTACACAACTAAGCAAAATGCGAATATTTTGTGCAAAATTCTCGTTTATAGTACAGTGTTTTGTAACAAGTAAAAATCCCATAACTGTTTTTATTTTATCATGTTGCCTCTGTTTTAATCCAATAAATGTCTGTAATGGGATCCAATATATTTTTATATGCAGCCCGCGAAATTATTATGTTTTTCCGAAGTGGCCCGCAAGGTCATATGGGTTGGCAACCTCTGGGTTAGAATATACTCGAATTTGTTGAGATACTGAGAATGCAAAGACATTCCGCAGTTGGAACTCTTGCTTGCTATTAAAGACCACAAAGGATTTACATATGACTGCTATTTTAGGATGATTTAAGGCTGTAACACAAAATTCATATGATATCACGTGAAAGAACATCAGCTGCATTGCCCATTTTGTTTAGTCTTATCTCATATTCGTTTCCTGTAATCTTAGATAAAATATTTCTACAGGACGGTACTATCATCATCTTTCAGTGGCCTGGTAATAGTCGGGATTTAAATCAAAATGAATGCATGTGAATCCAGATTGGTTGGAAAGTGTTGAACGGAAAACCCACAATACTGAAGTAGCTAAAGGAAACTGTTATTCAAGTTTGATATTATGAAATGCCCCTTAAACATATCCGAAAATTAATCATATCAAAGATTAGTCATTACATGGTCATGAGTGTCTCCACTAACGAAGTAGTAACAGCAGCCGATGTTATAAGAGTTGCTGTCTTCACTTTCGGGCAATTCATTTTTATTATTAATTAAAAACAATACAGATTGAAGTGAACATGCACTTTTTGAAGTGATAACTTCTTTACATGCGTTTTGCTGAAGAGGGAATCTAAGTTAAATGTCGGGCTCGGGTGCGTTATACCAGTCATGTTTATTCGGCTTCAGTCGGAAATCGTGCTCGGGTCGACAAGGCGAGTTAAATTTTGAACTAAAAACCTTTTAGACTCGTATTTTTTCTTAAAGTATAAATTTCATGCATGCTTTTTATCTTGAAGTTTTTTTTCTTCTTCTTTATTTAAATATTACTGTCATGTAGCCCACTTCCGCTCAACTCCAGGAGGGAAAGAGAGAAGAGCAGGAGAAAATAATTGAAAATAAAAAAGATTACTCTTATGCAGGAGATTGAAGATAAGAAGAAACACGTGCGATCTATTTTTTTCTTCTGTAGAAAGAGCAATAAAGCTCAAAAATGTGCCAAAAGAATTAAAATACGAAATTTTAATAAAGTTAATTGGCGAGAAAGTTGTCAATATATTTTAGTTTATATAAGTGATGACAATTAAGAGAGATTACGAGAAACATAAGTAATTTACATATAATTATGTTTAAATAATTTGACTTTTTAACATTTAAATCGTATATACTCAAAAATAAATGTATAAGAATGCCTAATTATTCAAACATTTCCCTTTACATAAAATGGATAAAATAAACGAATCCCACGATAAATGGGCATTAAAAAGTGAGCTGTGAAAATGTCGTAAAAGAAAATGTAGTACATCCGAACCATTGGATTCTCTTGCCCAGAATATGTTAGAAGTTTTCACTTCAATTGCGTGGTCGTAAGCTCACACACACAATTTTTTTTTCATCACAATTTGTGTTGAAAGAAGTTTTTCAGTTTCACTTAACAAAATACAATAAATGGGGTTTGTTTGTAGTTCATGCTGAGTACACATATTGCTTTTTTGTTATCTCCAACCGTACATGACAATTGTATGCTCCGTTATAACTGTTTCCCATGTCAAACACAGATTGCAGCATGTGGAAAAACTTTTTTGTATACTTCTGTAAGCCAGAAACACTATCCATGACTTTTCTGTTATATAGACAATTTGAAACAATAATATTATTATTTCAATGATCTTAACAATCTATCTATATTTTTAGTACATTTTATTTTTACGTTACACTCTTATTTCAACAAATTTCAATGGGTTAGCTTATCTGTTCGAAATCACAGAAAAAACAAGATTTCTATAAAATAGTTTCCAAAATAGTGTTATCCATCAATATCCAATAGTCTCATTTTAGTAAAGCATAGAATTATTTTAACATAAAATCATCCTTCAATATGGAAGTATTGGGACACATTTCATCTTTGGTGAGAGAAAGAATATAAGATTTTGAATATTGGTATAAAGGCACGCAAGAAACAATGTTTGAGAATGTGCATTTCTTTTTTAGAATTTCATAACTGAAATTCTGAATTGGCCTGAAGCCGGCCAAGACCGTTTAGAAATCATAAAAATGGCGACCGCAGATAACGTTAAAATTTTGAAATATTGGGCCCAATTTTCTGTTGTATTTTTAGGATTCTTCGTTACACATAAGTTAAAGCAATTCCTCAGTCAGCAAATAAGAAAATATATTTTCTTTAAGGACGTCTATGCTGTGAGAAGTGAAGGATTGTTTCTTATCACACACTCATAGCTTTCAGCTTCATATGCTGTATTTAGCATAGCAGTCAGTACATTAAAAAAGTATTAAAAGTTGTGACGGATCCCTACGCGATTCTACTAATTACTTCTTTAAGCTTTAAATTAAGATATTTATTTCAACCAACCTTCATCGAGAAACCAAACGTGATTTATGTAAATGAGGTATATTATATAAATTCGGATTTCGCGAGTTGAAGGAGAGTGAAATAAGAAGTCAAATTAAGTTGAGTGAAGTAAAGTGAAGAAAGTGAGCTGTCGACAAGTTAAGCGAAGTTGATACGCTTGATGTATGCAAGGAGAAGTGGTTAGTGAAAATTGAAAAGCAGTGAAATTAAATATTACGGAGCGTGGAGCCATCATCATTGATCCAGCTAAAGATATTGCCTGAAGTTCTCTGAGAAGAAACTGAAGCATTAAGGAATAAGGTATCGTAAAATTGATTAAGTAAAAGCTGATTATTAGTGTGAGGCTTAGTTATAGATGAGCATATTTAAGCTATCTTAGATTCAGTTGAAGTTCTGTAATATTATCCCCGCATTTGTATATCTCACCTCTGCACTCTACCATTGTTATATACCTTAATTATAATTGTGTTGTTCTTGTTCATAATCATTAATAAGAATTAATAAATCAAATTAGATTGGCATAATGTCTATGGATTATTTAGTTCCTCCCACACATCTAGCCGGGTTTTCAGATCGACAGGAGGGTTCGAATGTAAGGGGTAACTACAGGTTACCACAAAGTATCCTTAAGTAAATTATGTATGATAAATTGAATGCAGTAAGTCTAAAGGTTGAGCAAAGCTTCTTGCATATTGCTGTAATTTTAAAGCAAGTAAGTTTACATTTCACTGCTTTAGTTTCGGTATGAAACAGGTGAAAAATTATGAAATACAAGTATACTCAATTGTTTTGGAATCTCGAAATAGTGAAAAGGTTGAAAATGTGTTTCTTGAGCTAAAAACTGCTTAATATTTACAATTTGACGTTTCCCAAGCTAAATTTCAAGGATAATCATCTCTAGAGCAAGAGTGCAGAATTAACTGTAACGAGATCAATTTTAAAATTGAGAGAAAAAATGAGGAAGAAAAGAAGGCATCTAAAGAAAAGTAAACAAGGAGCAGAGGCGGAACTATCGCCGTTTTAGCCGTATCAATGATACGGAGCCCCAAAATGTATAAGCAAAAGTCGTAAAATGCTAAGGGGACCCAGAAAAAGTTCATTTGGATACTGAGCCCACTCAGAGCTAGCTACGCCAGTAACTAAAGGTTCTATAGAAAATCACATTCAATGCGGCGAACGTAAACAAAGTTTGGATTAATTGATGATCATTATAGTATCATATTTTGAAACTACGTGATGGTAATTGTAAAGTAAGAAAATCAATGAATTGCGAAGATTGTTGTTTGCGTTACATAAAAGTTGTTCGGGGTTTTTTTTCTTTGCATTTTAGAAGACAGATTTCAGTAAACAAGGACGTTTAGAAATTTGAGTAAAAATGTCAGACAAAATAGAGATATCTTATTTTACCTCTTCAACTGATTTGCCTGTACACCGTACGGGATACTGAAAGTCAGCCGTAACCAGTTTGCCAGTACGCTGTATGGACACTGACATTTTCTTCTCTCTATCTTTCATTCCCACATATTTTTAATTCTTATATTGATATCATTAGCGATAGTGTGTTTAAGAGAGATGGAGTTTGTCCATGGAACTGAAATATTTCTCCTCCGAGATTTTCCTTGTGGTGAAGGCGAAAATTTTTCATTGAAGGCAGGAATTTAGATTCGCGAAAATATTTGGTAAATAACAGGAACAGGAATTGGCAAGGTAATGTGTAGTTTGTTGCTTGAGAAAAAATGAAAAGGGAAAGATGATCCAAAACGTCTGATACTATCTCTGTCCCCTTTGAAATATGAGTATTACAACATACTTCATAAATTGTGTGCATATATATATATATATGCCCACAAACATAAAACTCTCAACCATTTGAAAAAAGGTACGAGCATGAAACTTTTTTGTGAATATGAGAGAGAAATTCATTTAAGATATATGATATACTCTTCATACATGCTGAGTGTACTTATAAAAAGCAAACATTTACGGGTTTTTGTATTCCACAACTATAAAATAAAAAATCGTGTGAAAACTTAAAGATAAAAATTCTAAAATAAAATTCTTCCATTTTCGCCTTCCATTAAGTATTATATAAGCTTAGTTATATGTAATAAAAAAATGAGCCCTTTTTTGAAACATTTTGGGCAAAAAGATTGACCCTTTAAGTTGTTAAAAACGATTTTTTTTTCATTTATCTAACAAGAAATCAATGCTTTTGTAAATAAGACGCATGAATTGAAAATTTTAACGAAATTATTTCGCCTTTTTGTAAATCAAATTTTTTGAATGTTATCTCGTTAAGATATAGCATAATTTCTGAAGCTGTATAGAATTTTGTGGTGTTGTATAAGGCAACCTTCGACACCTTCAGCATTTTTCAGGTTTTATAAGTGTTACACAAAATCAATCTAAACTATTGATTTCCATTATGGCAGTCCTTTGTAGTATAATACTTTTTTTTATGTAAAAAGAATTGAAATTACTCCTAATTTTCTACCGTCTCGGGGGGGAAAAAAGAAAATGTTTAACATTTCATAATATTTTTTTTGTATTGCAAGGAATTGAATCTTTGAAGATAAATCTTTTCAGTTGTTCTTTTCTTTGACGAATTTCCTTTTCTGCTCGCAGATGTATAATCCAGAAATATGTTGATGAAACTAAATAATTCATACTAGTTAATCTTAGGGCCGTGGGTAGCCTAGTGGTTAGAGCATTGGACGCTAAACCGGAATGCCTGGGTTTGATGCCCGATGTCTCCAAAATACCCTCCGAGTACACACGGAGCACGTGCTCGTTAAAACAGTGGGTCCGAAAATCTTGTGGGCGGTCGTAGCAGGAAACACAGGTGCAGAGGGCTGGAGAATATTTCCCTCCCCTCTAGTTCCATGCCTAAATTGTGTAGGTGGTGTCGCCATCTATCGTGTATGAACCGAACCAAATCGTACTGTCACCTAAATGGTGCTTAAAGCTATAAAAAGCTAACGATAGGCGTACACCTAGCCCCTTGCCACTATGAATTATCGTAGGCCTCGATCTGACACCTTCAGACAGGTGGCATTAGAAACAAAAACAGTTATTTTAATGTATTGATCTATTCCCCAGGTAGCTCTCGTGAGAAGAAAACACAATAGAGATGACTTTTACTGCGGAGGAGCTTTAATCAGTCGACACTATGTGCTAACAGCAGCACATTGCTTTGAGAAGTAAGAAGAATTTTAAATTAAGTTCCTGTACAATACATACATTTAATAATGTAACATTTTTACATTTTGTTTATTGCATAAATAAAATCCTAAAATAACCTGCAACAATTGCTTATGATCATCTCATTTTTGAAATAAATAAACTTTATTATTAAGAAACGGTTTGAGAAGGAACGTAGTAATAACTATAGAAGAAACTCATATAATTACTCGTATAATTACAAAAGAAATAAGCATATATCTTTCATTTTTAGCTGCAACAACGTGAAGCTTTATCGAAATATAAAGATTAAATTTCGTAAAAATTACTTCTATTATGGAGATGTATTTTCGTTCAAGTTAAATGAAATATTTATTTATTAATTTTCATAAAATTATGAGTATATACTTCATAAAATATGAGTCGCCTAAGCGAAAAATGTACATAAAAATTTATTTTCGCCGAAATAAGCAACATTTGAAAGAAAACCATTTTTTTTTCACTATTTTGTTACCAGTTTTTTAAAAAAATTTTTAAATTTTACTCTTATTTTCTTAAAAAATATAACGTGAGAAAGCAAAGAAGAAAATACAACTTCCAAATGTATGCCAAGTAAATATTCGGTAAACTTGTTCGTTCAGCTTATCCCAAATGAATAGACTTTTTAATGAATAGACTGCATGTTGTGAATTGGCTCCGATGTTACAGAGCTCTCCCTCACTGCCTTGCATACAATATGTATGTCATCACATGTAGTGGTGAGATGAAGCTGTAGATGAGAACTTCTCCTTAGCATCAATCGAGTAAAGATTCACAGTACTGTTATTTGATTGTATCCAACATGATCAACGACTCCTTTCAAGAATAATATGCATTCTGCGTAGATAATGATTCTTTGGATTCGAAAGGAGCTCGTATTTTTCTTCAAGGCATATTAAAGCTGCAAAAGAAGAAAGTTGCAAGAAAAAAAATCCATACTTTAAAACGAATGAAATTAAATGCGGATCTAGCATCTTTGAACCGTTTATCTTCAAGGTGTTGTTTTTCAAACTTGTGAGATGAGTCGGAAAGGACGATGGCCAGCTGCCTTTCTTCAAAGTGATGGTTTTGGAAAAAGAGTTTTTAAAAATTTTAGCATGTTTTTGAGTCTTTAAGTAGGTTTATTTATTATTACTTCTTAGTTTATTTGAGTTGGGACTGAGTTGAATATTATTTTTCCAACAGTCATGTATTAAGAATGGCTTCGCGTGAAAAGTTATGAGTATAAATATTATACATCTTTTCAATAATGTCTCTTGCTTCAGTAAGGAAAGTGAGGAAAGGAATGTGTAAAGTGAAGACGTCAAAAACGTGATAAAGTTAATTTTTGATTTGTTCGATTTGGTCATCATTCAGCATTTTCTTGAAAAATGACTTCAAGAGTATTTTTAAAAGCTTCCGCTTTATCAAATTCGAAAGAAGCCTTTCAATCTGGTTCACATAAAGATTGAATGTAGTTGCCTTTTTAGAAATGTTTTTGTTTATATAATTTGTAAAGAGAGTTATCCTCAGAATTTTTAAATTCTCAAAAAAAGTTCTAATTTTGTTTTTGTTAACTTCTATCCTAATTTGCCTGATGAGAGCATTCAATACCTTTGTAGAGAGAGGAGTACCTATTGTTTTCTGCCATTGTTCCCTAAATGTATTTTTAATTCGAATTCCATTCGAATCTTCCATCTATTGCTAAGATGACGGAAATGACCATTGTTAATGAGTAACATTTTAAATAACTGTTTAAATGAATGTTATGGCCAAAAACTTCTCGAAACTCACTCCATTTAGAGATTTGTAATGTTTGTATTAAGGTATTGATGGAAAAGTAATATTTGTAACAATTTCCTTCTAAATGACATTCTATTCTTCCTTTACGTAGCGCTTACTGGCGGCAACACAAGCGGCTTAGATGTGCGTAAAACTTCTAATAATATGTATAACGTGTAGTGGTATACGCAATATAAAAAATTAACATGGTTTAAATCAGGCGTACTCAACTTTTTTTTCTGCTGGGCTAAATGAGGATAAATGGAGAAGGGGGGCGGGGAGAAATGCTGTAAGACCGATAACAGTGGAAATTAACATGTGGATAATTGATCAAAATATTATTACTCCTGCTTTTTTTTAATTATAATTTTTATATATTTTTTGTCACTAACACTAAATCAGAAACATTTAAGAAACACTCTTGCACAATTTTTGAATCATAACGGTTTCATATGATTATCAATAATATAACAAACTTCATAGAATGTTTATGTTACCCCTGTGATATTACCACTGACAAAGCACTTTGTTTTGTTGTAAATAATTCCTATTTATTACCTTTTAAAAGAGATCTTTGAGGAAAAAACTTATTAAATGATTCCTGTTTATTGGTATTTTTTAAATACAGCACTTACATGACAAATCAAACAATTACTGATCCACGTATGTTTTTCACTACAAAATAGTCAACCTCCCAATCGTCTTGAAACGATCTATTTTCTTCGGATATTTTTCGCTTGTATGAAAGATAGTTAAAAATTAGTTCCACACATAAAACTGTCGCTACTCCATTGTTGTTTGTTATCACTAACAGTAACCGTTCCAAAAAGAAAAAGAATATCAATTCGTACCCGTATGACACCAGAAGTTAAAAGCAAAGATGGTACATTTTATTTCTTAGCAAAGAATTTCCCTCAAAATTTTTAATACAATGTTTTTAAATAAGTTAATTTCTCAGGGCAATGGGTCATGACCGGGCCACTTGAAAAGGAAGTTTTTCCAGAAGTTTTAGATAGTAGAGAAATTTATTCAAAGATATAATGTGATAATTTTTATCTACTGAGATATTTATATGGGATGCCAAACTATTTTTAATTTACGAAAAGAATTTTCGGAAAAACACCTATTCAGAAACTATTTTTTAAATATTTCCTCAATCTGTTTCAAAACAAATTTAGATAATGAATGTGAATATCGAAAATACAGGGATCCCAGCTGTACAAACAGTAATCAAATACAATATTAGTTATAAATAAAAATGGCAATTTTTAAAAATAATTATAGCGTGAAATTTTCAAAAATATACTTGTTGAGTTACACATTATCGTTGAAAACATTATCTGATACACACACACATCTTGGCTTACAGTTTCAAAGAAAGTATTACTTTAACTTTCTCAAAACTCTCTCAAAACTAAGTTGCGTAGATTATTTCTGCTGTCCCTGTTTCTAATCACGTATCCTGCAACTAAAAGAAAGATTTTTTTTAAATCTATCTTTATGAATTGCTTAATTATGTTTATGAATATGAAATATTTGGTCAACATAACACCAAAGCTTTTACTTAAATAATTTTCTATAAATCTCCATAATTTTTGCTTAAAATATATTGAAAATATCATTAAATTCTGAAGGAATATAAAATTTTAATAAACCGAACAATTTATTTGCAGTCAAACAATACGAAACACGCGTGTTGCTTTGGGAGCTCACGATTCTTCAACTAGTCCGGAGCCTGTACAGATCTCTCTAATGCTGGATCACCCCCAATACAGAGATGATTCCTTTCTATACGACGTTGGTCTTGTGAAATTACAAACCCCCGCCCAGCTGGGACCAAACGTAAATGTGTTGTGTCTGACAGATTTCAGTGACATAGGACAACCAGATCAAATGGCTACCGTAGCTGGATGGGGCTACCACACATATCCAGGTTAGTGAATAAGATAATCAACAACATTATTCGCGCATTTTTAAATATATAATTCGTATCACTTACAAGGCTTGTGATGGAGTAAGAATCTATTTGTTAAAGAGAGCCTGGCGAATTCCTCTTCAAGCTAAGGATGTATGTTTTACTTAACAAATCTGTCCACTGATACAAAAGAGAAAGAAACTCCCAAAATTGAATTTTACGAATGTTTCTTGGTGTTGCCATTTCACTTTTGAGGAATGTATTAAACGACAGCCAGATGATACTCCTTATTCTTTCGGAGACCAAGTAGCAGTTGCAGTAGGATTGCTGGTGCACTTGGTGGGAATAGCCTTTCTCCTTTGTAAGTTGCTGTGATGTGTTAAGTGAGTGTTTTATGTATGCTTTGTGTCCTTAGATGTGTTGTGGATTTTAAAAATGACTAAATATTTTTTTTGGATATTCTGTAGACATATTTTGTTAATTAATAATAATAATTAATTGGGGAAAATAATTATTGTATACATAACAATTGTTTCAGTATACATAGTTGTAAGGGATTTCCTGTGTCATCCCTTAGTATGAGAGGGTTAGAAGGAAGATTAGCCATAGCAATACAAATTTTATTTAGTAACAATTCCCAACTACGACTCAAATTCAACAACCCAAACTAAGAAATGCACTAATTACTAAATATGTGAAGCAATTGCGGGGTAGACGAGATACTTGAGGAATTAACAATAAATTGGATCATTTACGTCGAAGCATTACACCTTCTAATTCAATTCATTCTAATCCACATTTAACGCTTAATTGACCAAATCGTCAATCTCAATACTAATCAAATAAGTAACCAAGTTCTCTTACCTAGCTTCATGCTAATCACTCACTGCTATCAATTAGCAGCTTATCCTCTCTCCCTCTTAACTCGAAAGTTTAATCTTTATATACAAATCTTAATTTACATAATCACATCTTCTTCGGAGGAGGAAAGTTTTCAATAGAATAAATTTTAAAGACCCATTTTTACCCAAGAGGAGTAAGAAGAACATGAATAGACCCATTACAATAGTCTAATATTTTATTTAAGGAATAAATACAACCATAGAGGATTATGTGGAAAAATAAATGTACTGTTTCAGTTCTCGAAAGTAAAAATAATAATAATATTTCGCAAGCGTTTTTTGCTCTTTTCATGAGCTGCAACAAAATTCAACTTTCGTGGTTGTGCCAAAATTTAAAACATTGGAAGGAACATTTTTTGAATTTCATTACAGTTATTTCATTTTATGTAGTAATCTAATATATAAAATTCTCGTGTCATAGTGTTTGTAACCAAACTCCTCCGAAACGGTGCGGCCGATTCTTATAAAATTTTATACGTATATTAAGTAGGTCTGAGAATAGGACGCAAACTATTTCTCATTCCGATATTAAAATTAGTTAAAAAGATATTAATTAAAAACCTTAAAACTCTTAATTGTCTTAACTCTGAGCGTTATTTTTCCCGCCTGGCGTCGTGAATGAACAGAGGGTGAAATTTTTCGGTATTCTCGACGTTATTTAAACAGCCATCCGATCTTTGTTGTTTAAACCAGACAAAAAATAATTACAGAATCGGAAAGACCATTTCCTTCGCCACGATACAGAATAACTTTTTTTGCAAAATAATAATATTTTCTATTTTTTAAGATTTTTTTAAAAAAATAGTTAAAATTGATGCGTTTTATGAAAATTATTTCGAAATCGTTGCGTATGAATTTATTTTCGTGTTAAGAAAACGATATTCTACACTAAATAACTTCAAGCCTTTTTCTTTTAGAACCAGTCATTTAAAAAATAAAATGCCCCAAATTTTTTTTAACGATTTTTCTCAACATTGTCGGAATTTTTAACTTAACATTGAATAGCTTCGTTATTTATTCAGATTATCATACGAAACTTTTGTTGCGTATGTAGAATAATGTTATCAAACTTCTGTGCGAAGATTGAAAAACTTGCTTAAAAATTACGGATTTTAAAAAAAATTGTGATTTTCGTAAAATAACTATTGCAAGAAATAATCTTAACAGTATTTTTTGTACATTTTTTATTTAAAAGTCCTTCGTTTTCGAAATTAATGTGTGAAGTTTGAAAGCATTAACTTAAAAATTAAGCCCTAAAAAATAAAAACTTTAATAAAAAATACGCGATTTTGCAGTTTGTCAAGCCTTGGCGTCGAAAAATGGTTTCGCGCCATATAGCTTTCAACTGTTTCACCTGAAACTTCACATCTAACTCAAGGGTTACACCAAAAAGTTCTGACTTAAACATGCGAAAATCAGCAAATTTGGCGAGTGAAAAAGTTATTTTTGCTTCAATTTTCATCATTTTCTCTTTATATAATTTTCAAAATTAAATCATTATTGATGTCAGATTAAGATGAAAGAATGTACTCAATACATTTCTGAGATTCATTTAAAATATTTATCTGTATCAAATCAGTGATTTAAAAAATAAAAAGCCAAAAACCTTTTTGAACAAATTTTAATAAAACACTCAAAATACTTAAATCAATCGTTTAATGTGATTTTTTCTATAAAAAGATAATTGTATGAAACTTTATTCCCATGTGTCGAACATGAGGACGACACCTGAGCTTTCACCCATCTTTCCTAATTACCACACCAACTTAAGAACAAATTTCGAAAAAGGGAGTTTTTTTGACATAGTTAAAGAAATCACTCACATCGCGCGCATACACACACACACATAAGTGCTATCGTCCTAAGGGAAACAGGAAATTCCCATGGGGATGAAGTTATTCACTCGGTAAAAGCCCGTGCAACCTCGGGGTAAGCGGAGAGGAAAGAAACAAAGAAGTCAGAGTAATTTCGAAAAATAATATTGGTAGTGCTGATTTTGTGAAGAGAAGGGAAAATGTTAAACAAGAAAGCCATGACACGCACTCACGGGCCATGCACTCACATCGTACGTGTCACACCCACACAAAAGTGCTGGCGTCAGAAATAAAGGAGGAAATTAACATGGGGATTAAGTTATACCCACGGTAAAAGGCCGTGCAACGCCGGGCCGTTTCAGCTAGTACTCAATAATTTCTTTATTCTCTAGGGTTAACAGAAACCATTAAAAGGTCTTTCGGAAGAAATTTTCTATATACTTTTCCATTCGTATCGAATAGATACCATTTACGTCTTCTTCGTGTGACTTTAAAGGGTGTAATGATGTACGTGTTTTCACTTTATTCGATTATCTCCGATGCAAGACCACTTGACATTTTACACGATACCAGATTTTATACTTTGTAAGAGGAGGATCTCTCCTTTACTCTAAACTTTTTATAGGATCCTCTCTTAAGTTCGGTATTGATTTTTGCAGGGGGTGAGAAATTCCGAGAATTGCAAGAAGTGGATTTACGAATTCACTCTTTTGATCGGTGCTCACAGTATATTCCTCAAATTCACAGAACTCAAATCTGCGCTGGAGGGCGAGGCAAGAGCTCGTGCATGGTAAGTGCTTTTGAGGTATCTTCAATTTAAGCACTCATAGATTTCTTTGTAAAAATAATACATAAGAATTTTTTTAAAAAAAAGTTAATGTATTATATTATCATAACTCTATGTGAGTGAAGAAAATCAGACCACGCAAGGAGAGATTTTTTTTCTTTTCTCTCAGACAACACCAAAATTTTAATATATTTCTTTCAGCTTCAGTGTAAGGCTAATTATATTGGCAGAACAATTTTAAATGTTGCTTCATTCTCAAAAAAGCTGAAAATGTATGGGAAAATATCCTCCAAGGTAAATAAAAACACTTTGCCTGTTTGCCTTGACAAACAATGGTCTTCACTGACTCTTTACAACTGTGAACAGTAAGGTGAAGTTATTTCATACTTGAGAAGCGAATTCAACGAATGCTTCCAAGATTTCAAAAGGATTTCAATTTTTGTGCAGTTTGTCAAATAGCTTTCTACAGAGATTGATGCTTTAGAGTTTTTTGCTTATGTCATGGAACATCTTGTATTTTTTTTTTTTTAAAGACAATGTTGCAGATGAGTTGGAGCTGATTGATTTTCCAAATAATTTACATGTACAATTGCTGCCTTTAATCTCTGAAAATTTTTGGCCTTTCTTTTTTAAAGAAAAATACCCAATTTTATTCCGGATTTGTCTAAAAGTGAAAGCAGTGTTCAGCTTTACTTATCTGTGTGGGTTTTCTTTTTCTAGTATGAAATTTATTTTTATAAAGTACAGAAATATACTCACCGATAAACACTTGGACGACGGTATTGGAATGACAGTCATTACTTACTCCCTCAATATTAAAAAACGTTTTGATGACAAAGAAAAAGGAGTTAGGTCCTTCTCATAAAAGTTGGTAAATCTGATAAAATAAATCCGTTATTTCATTTGTTATTTATTACTAAAGCACTTCAATTTCTTTTTTTATGTAGAATCAAATTTTAGTTTCCTTTTCTTATATATAGTTTTATTAAAAATGATTTCCTCTTAACTAAAAATGTAAGTCTATAGGCAATAAGCAAATGTAAGATTTTTTGAAAAAAAGTTGCCATTGTTTTTTGTAGGTAGATCACATTATATACATTGTGTCTACAAATTAGTTAGACAAAAAGAATGATTTATTGCATGTATATATATATATATATATATATATATAAATTACAGGGAAAAAATTATACTATGCATAATGCTGTAAGATAAATAAATAATTCAAGTTCACAAATGTTCGACGTGGCTTCCTTCCGTTACTCTTCAAATGTCCCTTAGGTAAATCAATTCTTGCCACTGATTTAGGAGCATGTTTCCGTCAATCAGATTAATTGCAACGCAGATTCTTGATTTTAGTTCAGAAACAGACTCAGGAAAAGGCAGAACGTACACTTGATTCTTTACAAAAGCCTGTATACTGAAATCCAGATGCGAAAAATCTGGTGGCCATGGTAGCCACTGAATAACACCTCACGACCAATGTGAACTCAGCATTGAGGTAAAATGTAACGTCGTTATGGCAGTGACAAGAAGCATTATTCTGTTGAAAAACATAGCCTCTTGGCATTTTATCTTTGATGATCGGCTGTTCAAGAAAGCCATACTATATATATATATATCTTTTGTGTCTTTTTTCTTATATTCTCGAACAACATTTCGTCATACTTGCTCAGCAGAAGGATTTTCATGATACCAAAGACAGCATTTCACTTTTTCAGCCCTATTGTACGTCTCCATTATAGTAATTCCAAACAAAGAATGATCGAATCTCGATAAAAGATAGCGTCAAATAGGATACCTAAGGCTATCTATGAATCTACTATTACTAGTCTGATTTTTAACGGGTTAGTTTCTTTTAATATTTCCGAAGTTCTTATTTTATGAAATTGTCCAACTAATTTTTGTAGATGCCCTGTATGTAGGATTTGAAACAGGTATGATATCTCAAAAGCTTCCTAAGTTTGGCGACCACTGCTCAAAGGTAATAACGGTAAGTGAGTTATATTCGACAATCAAAACTCCTTTTTACGTTTAATGATATTTTGATAGATATAAATGTTGATATAGGTTTGAAAACATATCTTACTTGAGTAGGGCTCCATCCCATTGGATTAAAATAAACACGACTCGTCATAAAATGTCTCATCACTATTTCCTGTCGCAGATTACGTACGTATGTATGTAATCATGAATCATACACTACATGTGCTATAGATCTAATTTAAAACTAACCTTTAAGTTAAAGTATAGCAAGACGGTACAGACCAAAGTTATGTATAGTCACAGAATTATATTGGAAAATTCTTATTCATATTTATGCTGGGGGGTGAGAGAGTGTATCTAATGATTATCTTTTCAGTTCTCTTGGGTGGACTTTTCTCCGATTATTTTGATCCGAAACCCTCCAAGAAACCACGCTATCCTTAGTTCTTTTTAGTTATTAACTTATGGGATAAAAGTAATTTAACTGCAATCTTATTTCTCAAAGTGGCCACACCGTAAAATTTTTTCATTGAGTTTTGTTATGGCTTCATCCATCTGGTCCAGTCAACTGGCTCGCAAAAATTAAAAAAATTACTTTCAGAAGTACCTAACTGACACCTTGCATAACCTCTCAGTAAGTGTGTGTGTCTGTGCTATGTGCTGAGTGTGTGTGTGTGCCTTATTCTAGTTTTACATAACCATATTGATAAATGCCCTGCATACCTACTGTCATACACAGGAAAGTTATAATGTATTTCTTTACTCTTTGTGTATCTTCCTTTAATTTGATCACAATGAATGCTTAAATGAGTGAATGTGTGTTTAAATATATTTTTCTCTTATTCCTTATTTCTTAGGGGGATTCTGGGGGTCCTCTCTTCCTCAAGCAAGATGGCAAATGGTACGGTGTGGCAGTTTTCGCTTGGAATGCAGACTGTGGAAGGATACCCGGTACATATACGAGGATTACAGAATACCTACCTTGGATTGAAAGAGAAACGAGAGATTCGCCGCCTTGCATCGTAGAGAAAGAGGAGGAGACTCAACCTTACTTAGACAGTATGTGTGGGATTAAAGTATTTTTATTAAAAATATTAATGATATTTATAGTGTTTTCATAGTATAATGAGAGATATAACAGAAATTCTACTGAAGAAAATCAAGTTGAATGGGCATTAGTTTGGAATAAATAAAGATAATCTAAAACACAACACAAAACAAACACAACTTAAAAGTTTCAAAAATGGCCTAACACTTCCTGAAAATATTTAGAATAAAATTTAAAACCTTTTCTAAATCTTTAAATATTACATGCGATTTGGAAGATATAGAGTTAAAGGTACATTCAAAACAATTTCACAAGTTAAAAATAATTATCATTCATTAAATTATGGAATTAATCTGACTATTTGTGCTAAGAGTTACGAATGTAGAACTTTCAGGAATAAAAATTGAATTACCATTTCCCATAATAAGAAAAGAATAACTCTCTTTGAGTCTTAAAATCTCTAAAAGTCGATAAAGGAAACCTATTAAATGGATAAAAAGGTTCTGAATAATGCGGGCAAAAGATGAAAGTTAGTTTAAAATGACAAGTCATAACGTAATGTGTCCTTTATCGGTTTTTTAAAAATAAAAATTCGATGTATATAATCTGAACAAATCTCAAGTGCGTTATGATACACTAAGAAAATTGATTGACAAAGCATGAAATTACGTAGAAAACAGAAGGAGGAATCTTGCAAAAGAAATGATCCATGAATTCTTTTTTATTTCTATTTAGTATCTCTTGATACTCTAACTTCTGCATTTACACCATCAATTACCCAATGAACAGTTCTTATGTTTGATTTCTTTGCTATTGGGCAGGTTGCGGAATTCCAAATGAAATGGAAAGTGAACGCATTGCTGGTGGAAGCAAGGCGGCTCCTTTTGAATTTCCCTGGATGGTAAGAAAGATTAGAAATCTTTTGTTAGAGCAAAGATAAATTATTTTAATACCGAGCGGACTTTTTGAATGAAAAAAGGACAGATATATTTTTTTTAAAAGAGCAGTCATAATAATTGTCTGAAATAAAGTATTTTGTTTGGACAAGTTACTTGTATTTCACTGCAGTAATATACTGCTGTTTGTAAAAAATGCAACATTATGAAGGAATCATCAGAATTAAATGAAATTTAATACACAAACGACTTGTATTAGTACAAATAAATGACGAAATTTTCAAGGAAAAAACCAATGTTAAGTTTCCAAAATCAGTATTTGGTGTAGCCGCCACTCGTGGCAATAAGTGCTGCTATACGACGTGTGATGGAGTCAAACAGAGCTTGAATGTCTGCTTGTGGAAGAGAATTCTATATTCCTTGTAGGCGCAGCAGAATTTCGTCTTTTGAAGCTGCAGGACGCGGATCACGAGCGAGACGCCAACTCACGTGCTCAATAGGCGACATATTTGGCGAATAAGAAGGCCAAGGAAGAAGTTGCATGTGTTGGGCTGAACAGAAGTCTCGAACACTCTTTGAAACCCGTGGGCGTGCATTATCTTGCTGAAAGATAACTCCAGGGAGGCCTTGAAGGAATGGAATGACTTCGGGCTGTAGCACTTCACGGATGTACCTGTTTCTATTGAGATTATCCTCAATTCGTAGCAAATTGGAACGTCCATGATGCGAAATCTCACCCCAAACCATAACTCCGGGTCTTAGGCTACTGTGACGTCTAATAACGCACTCTGGAAGGCAACGTTCACCGGCATAGCGTTTGACACGAATGCGGCCCTCATGGCCCCACAAATTAAAGCATGATTAATCTAAAAAGACAACTTGTTGCCAATCGGCTTGCCCGGCAATGGGCTCATGGGCCCGTTGCAGACGCAGCCGTCAATGGCTTTCCGTGAGGGTATCCTGTATAAAGGTACCTTTCACGCAATCCACGGTGCAACAGATGTCGACAAATTGACGAAGCCGACATTAGTACACCTGTAGCAGTAGATCAACGTGCCACCAACTGCCTGGTGGAAGCTGTACGGTCATTCCCCGCCATGCTGAACAGGTATCGATCGTCGTCGCTGACGTCACCTTCCATCCTCCACTGCCAGGTTCTTGAGTTTTTCGGTGCTTGTCGGTCCACTGCTTCCAAACTCGCCTCACTGTGGAACTGTCCCACTGCACACGAGCTCCTGTTGCGCGATAGGAAAATCCTCCTCCATGGTCGATAATCCTCCCACGTTCAAACTCCGTAAGTTGTTGGAATTTCTCCTTATTTCGTCATAGAGGCATACTTAGGTCTCACTAAACGTTTGCCACTAACAAATAATCATTAACTACTTTCAACGTCGCGCTACAGCCCTCTATTTATACGCTTTAAGCTTCTGTGCGGTGGCTCTGAAACTTTACTATTTTACATAACATCCTATAATTGATATTTGCTGCAAAGTTCGTTTAATTTTGATGATTCCTTCATAATGTTGCATTTTTTTCAAACAGAAGTGTATATTTACAAATCAGCAGTTTTAACTGTATTCTTCTTAATTGTGTTTGAAAAATGTTATTTCATAAAGTCTGTTGTGGTCAAAATAATTAATAGACTGTATATTTAACAAATTTTAATTAGCGAAACGGATCCCAACCATATGGGATGGCTATACTTTTCGAACTAAAAACAAAAAGGTTGCGGCAGTAGCTCGGGTCTATACAAAGGATCTAAATCTAAATCTATACAAAGGAATTCTCGCCAACTGGCGCCAACAAAGTCTTTGAAAACAATTGCAATAACTGAACAAATGAAAACTTATGCGAATGAAATTATGTAGTATACATACACAATAGCCAATAAATTAGAAACCCAAGATCAATGTTTAATTGGACCCCAATTTGCAATAATAATTGTTCTGATGCACTTGGGAATCAAGTCGACATGTTTTAAAAGCGCATTTACGTCAAGAGAATACCATGCATTGTCTATACAACTTCTCAGATCTTGTAAATTAGATGAAAGAGAAGAGTGCTGTCGGATGCGTCTCTCCCTCATTTTCTATGTGGTCAAGATCTGTGCTATAACATTAAATTCTAGATCTGATATATTACACTAAATAAGTTGATTTCAAAGTTCAGAGGATTTAAATGTCTTACCAGAAAAAAGCAGATACTCATAGAAATTGATTCAGTGAAGCTTTGACCCCTTTTTAGGTTCCTTTTCCGGGTATTGTCTTGCTTGTTCTCTTATTTTGTAGATTTAATAGGTGATTAAAACAAAGTCTTTAAGCCAAACCTTTTCCAGATCAGTGATGAATCTGAGCTATGCTCATCTGATTTCTTAGGGTTCTTTGTGTGTTAAAGCAAAGTCTAAGGATGCATTCTAATCAGGAACTATTAGTAAAAACACAATCATTAAAAGGGAATTTCGTGCAATCCTGTAGACATTTGATCTCAGAATGACTTGGGAAAAATATTGATACAATGTACACTGCTGGCCACCGTAAATGCAACACCCTGGCGGAAGCACGCAAATAACATAAAATTTACAACTTGCATTAGCAGAGGTGAGATATGCAAATGATTAGAATTTCCGCGCAGACACACATCACGCACGCCTGTGGCGCCACCTCAAAGTGCTATTAAGGTTTGGAGATTTCGACGATTTCAAGTTCGACAATTGTGTTTTTCTTGTGGTTTTTTCAAAAAACGATCACTTATGTCGTCTCGTCGTAGAAAACAGCGAACAGATTTTGATCAAGTATCCGAGTTCGACAGAAGAAGGATAGTGGTCTACCGAGATTGTGGATTATCTTTCAGGGAAATCAGTAGTCGTGTTGGACGAAACCAAACAACTGTAATGCGGATATGTGACCGTTAGATGCAGGAGGGTACGACGGACCGCCGTGGTCGATCGCACCCACCTCCGTGCACCACTTCACGTGAGGACAGGCAAATTGTGCGCATGGCAGTGACGGATCGCTCAGTCACATCACGAACAATAGCACAGCACATTGAGTCTGTAACGCATCATTCAGTGTCTACGCGAACTATTCGACGCCGTTTACAGCAGAGTGATCTGTCCGCAAGGGCGTCCATTGCTTGATCTACCCTTGACGCAGAACCACAGACGTCTCCGCCGCCAATGGTGCGATGAAAGAAGGATGGGCGTGGCAAAATGGAATGAAGTTGTCTTTACCGACGAGTCACACATCTGTCTGCAAAACCACGATCGTCGGATTCGAGTCTGGAGACACCGTGGAGAGAGGATGCTGAACAGCTTCGTTACTCACCGCCACACTGGTCCTATACCGTGTATTATGGTATGGAGTGGCATTGGATATCACTCTCGCACTCCTCTAGTACGCATTGCCGGTACTTTAAACAGCCAGTGCTACATCTCCGAGGTGTTGGAGCCAGTTGTCCTTCCTTACCTTCAGAGCTTGGTCACAGCCGTATTTCAACAGAATAATGTGCGACCACACGTGACACGCGTTGTCCAAAGGTTCTTCGTCAGTCACCAGCTTGAATTGCTTTCCTGACCGGCTCGCTCTCCGGATCTTTCGCCGATAGAAAACATGTGGTCCGTTGTTGCTCAACGATTGATCCAGATTACACCCCCAGTGGCAACACCAGATCAACTTTGGCAACGTGTGGAAGCTGCTTGGTCTGCTGTACCCCAAGAGCACATCCAAAGTCTCTTTCAATCAATGTCGAGGCGTGTGGCAGCGGTGACCTTCAACAATGGCGGCTACTCTGGCTACTGATTCTGGCAGAAACCACACTTCACAGAAGTCTATAAATTTAATCATTTGATACTTGGTCAACATGTTAAATAAAAATTAAATTTTTTTGTGCTATCTCTTGTCTTTCTCGGTGTTGCATGTACGGTGGCTAGCAGTGTATATTGAAAGTTTTCATTGTTTCTCATAGCGTGAGGATATCCTATAAAACAATTAAAAAAGTCATCAGCATTTTAATTACAATAATTCCTATGCATTTACTTCCGATTTCAGAAATGTGTGATGGGTGACAATCCTGTGAATGCTCATTTCTCTTTGACATCTCCAGATACGTTTCCTGGGATCCGATGAACTCGGTTTTGTAGAAGAATCAGTCTGGAAAATAATTTTCTTCCAGGCAGAAAAAATTCAGGTTGAAGGAAACCGATTTATTGAAATGCGCTGGTCGGTTCATAAAAAAGATAATCGAATCATCTAGAACCATGGACTCAGAAGATGTGCTATGAGTCCTCTATGAACCGTGGTTGTAGTCATTACTATTCCTGTTACGTGCTGAAACTTTGATAATGATAGATAAGGAGCTGTGAGTGGAGATTCTTACTTTCTTACGCTGTGTTCTGCAATGCTCATGCCATTATTGCCAACATGACGGAATGGAATTATTTCTTTGAACCTTCTTTCGTTCTGGATTCCTTCTGCTTTCTTTAATTCAATGTTAAATAACCAATATAAATGGTGATTAAAGCTCGCATAAGAATTAGTATAAAGTACATGGATACACATTCGAGATGAATATAGTCATTTGCACATTACATTGCAACATATTTACATCTGAAATTATTAGATAATGTCTTGTTGCTTCTTTTTTCCCCTTGGAACTAGTTTAAGTATTTTTTTCTATCTATGTTCCTCACTTTGTATATAATATTATTACAAAAAAAACTTTATAGGCCATAATCGAGTATAGTGGTCTTTTTCTTGGCTCTGGAGCATTGATTAGCCCTAAATTTGTTTTGACAGCTGCAAGCCTCTTCCAGGATTGGTAAGTGTATTTGATATCACTTTCTTTGCTTCCTCAATTATTTTAAGAAGCTCTCCATTATACTTTTGCTAAAAATGCTCCATGAAGTCTGAAGTAATTCCGCAATTTTCAGGGTTGAATTTTTTATCTAAATTCTGTTAAACAATTTCTCAATTCATAATTTAGACATAGAGTCCCAGTGGAGGTTCTTAGGTTTAGTTGTTGATAACTAATAATTATGCAATCAATCGTTTAAGTCACTATATCTTGTTCTCAATATCATAGGGCAAAAATCCTATTTATTCCTTAAAATGAGAAATTTATTAATTTATTGGACTGAAATTATTAAAAACGTTACATAAACTTTGAAAAGAAATGTGCTCAATATTTTATGGAATAAACCAAGACACATGTGTCCCATGATATCGCTTATTGCTTCACATTAATAGTAAGGAAATGACGCTAATAAATAAGAGCTGAAAATAACAGTAATAACAGAAATTCAGATAATGGCGAAAAGATTGATTGATTTTATTGTTTAACGTCACACTTTGAAGATACACTAAGGCTATTGGTGATGAGAACACTTCGATGGTGTACCTTTCCTCTTTGTTTTGGGTTCTTTACCGCTACGCCCCTCTTTCCTCTGTGAGGGCTCTACGCAATCTGCTACTACCTGGTCACTGTCTTTATTGCTTTCTTTGCAAAAATATAATAGACAAAAGTTATGGGCCTTCACTTTCTATAATCTTGCTTTCCCCTTTCCACTGTATTTGCATTCCTTTTTACAAGTGATATTCATTTGTAATTTTGTTAGTTATTCAATTTAAATTAAGAACTTACCTGTCTCATTAGTAAGACAGCATCTGAGTGTGTTTTTGTGCATTTTTTTTTAAGTATTTCATTGTTACTTTTACGACTATTCACTTTCCAGCATTCAGAGAGGGATCACTATTGTAGAGTACTTTCCCTTAATGTATTTTATATACTACACCAGTTCTCGAGAATTTGGGGGAAGGTCCCTCATTTGGGAACATTTTCTATATGTATTTCGTTTTGTCTATCAATGAAATATCTTCTGAGAGAGTCGATTTGCAGCTCTAAACCCTTTGGCTGAGCTCGACCCTCCGGAGTAAGTAAAAGCGATTGGTGACGGACCTCGCAGTTTTGAGCTACGGCCAAGGGACTAAGCTGGCATCTCATACGGATTCGTGGCAGAGATTTAGGCAACTCGAACCCAGGACTGAGCTACGCCAACCACGAGCTCGTGACCCTACCTTCACTGGCCATGCGACAACCCGCATAACTTGGCTACTGCACACCCGCCGATGCTCAAATGGACGAATCCATTGCCAATAATTCGTCGGAGAGCTGTAGAACGGCATTAGTTCGGCAACATTATTTTCATTTGAGTATGTTTCTGTACTTTTATGAATTGAAACTAAAAAAAGGCATTCTTTTTTCTTTTTGTAAGGCAGGATGCTAACGGAACTATATGAAATAACTGTAATCCTTGGCAAGTATAAAATCAATGTAGAGTCGGAGCCACATGAAAAAAGATTTGACGTGAGACATATATATATTCACACGCGATATAATGTGCCAACAATCCATAACAATGACTTGGCTCTGATTCGTCTGAAAAAGGCAGCGGACATCCAATACAGACCCATCTGCTTACCACAGCCGAACGACCAGAATGCAGCAAATACTGTCCTCACTATTGCGGGATGGGGATTTACCCGTGCAGGTAAGAAATCTCCTTTTGAAAATATCTGTTTCAAAAAAAATTATATTCAAACTGAAAGTATCTGTCTCAAGCCTATCTTTAAGTAAAAATTCTGTAAAAACTATTTAAATAATATTCAAAACCCCGAGATTAAATATTTTTTCTTCCTTTCTCTTTTCGTTCATTACTTTTATTGATGTGTTTCTTACATCTTAACTTTAACCAAATACCTTTTCAAGTAAAAAAAAAAAAAAGAATAGAATCACATTTTAAAAAGTTTTAAAATGCAAGTGAACATTTCCTGTTCCTCTCCGTACTTGAAAACCGTGATCGATCAGGCTTTTTGACGGCATATTAAGGATGAAAAGAAATATGTGTTAAATTTTCATTCTTTTCTCAAGTTTAATTTTTCTTTACATTCTATGGTAAAATATTTGAATTTTGTTCAAACTGAAGGATGAGTCGAATATGCTTCATGTTTCCTCATTTCAGCAAACTGAAAATTACACATTTTTCAGATTGATGTGTGTTAGAGACAACATAATTTGATAATTCTAAGCATTTGCTTTATCCGAGTAATTTTTTTTTAAAAAATAGAATACGTTTTCATCAAATTATAATTTTCTTTTTAAACTTTAGAAAAATAGCAAATTTAAACAGCCAATACTAAAACAATTTTCTGTTGTTACTATAAACATGTTTTATTCTGCCTTTTAAGCAAAAAATTGTGATACGAAGAAAAAATAGTCGTTTTCGCAAGAATAATTCTTACGGATAACGATAAAGGTAGGAATAATTTCTTTTATAGAAAAATATTTTGGAATGAAATTTTTTCGTTTAAAATCATTTATATTACATTTTCAAGGGAGTTAATTTTGCACAACCATGCACTATTCAGTCCTGCTGCGGTGGGCAATTGGTTTTATATTTAGAAAGAATCTTTCATCGTTTCTGTATATATTTTTTAAATTGCTTTAAAAGTCAAGAGAATAAAATAAGAGACCAGATAAGTAAAAATGAACAATAAGAGGTAAATAGTGAGATAAAATAAGAAATTAAAGGCTTAATATTTAATCAATGTTTGGAAGTAATGGCAGAGAAAAAGCTTCAAAAAATGGTTTATTAGCGGCTGGGTGACGTAGTTGGTTAGGCATTGACTTTGTACGACCAAGTTTGCGGGTTCCACCCCTGCCAAAGTCGGTGGATTTTCATGATGTAAGAAACTGGTATGATTACAAGGCATGTAAAAGATCCACAGAGTACCTGTTTGGCTTGGGTGCTCTCAGCAAACTTAAATTCTCAGCATGGTTTCACATCGTCAGAGCTCTGAGGAAAAAACTGGGCTTCAAAACTACTTGCGGCGTTTGGCTTACCTCCTATATGGTGTCGCACTAAGAAATGATATCAGCTAGCAAGGAATGCATTATAACTGCAATGATAAAATACCAATCCGCAACCTCATTAGAAATAAAAAGAAAATGTAATCATTATTTTAAGTTTTAAAAAGAAGTTTTAAAAACTAAAAAAAAGTAAACTTATTTATGTGTTATTTTTTCAGGAAGTCCCCTCAGCAATTTCTTGCGAAAGGCTGACATGAACGTTTTGTCGTATGGTGTCTGTAAGGATAAATATCCTGAATGGTTCACTAGACGAATGATCTGCGTTCGTAATGCAGAAGTAGATGCATGCAAAGTAAGTTGATTTCTACAACACTTTATGCGACCGCAGTAGCTTAGTGGTCTCTGTCATGAACTCGTAGCCAGTGTGGCCGTCAAAAGTCGAGACCTGATGTTACTGAAGACCCACGCTGTAGAGATTTTAATGCATGTTAAATCTGACGTGGCTCAAAGTCCTCACGTTTGCGTGCGCCAAAGTCTAGAGATTGAAATTCCAGCTCAGGTATCGTACTCATCACTTAATCGATGCTCAGATTTAATGGGCCTTCTGCGAAGAGCCCTCTTGAGTCTTTAAGTAGGACGATAATATAAACCCTCACTTACGTTATTTACCTTACTTCAATCAGTACTGAGGCTACTCCGATACACTTAAGGCTTCAAATAGAAGTCTCTTGTTTTGTCAATTTCTTGACCTTAATCTTGAAGAATTGATGCTTGCATGTTCTTAAAACTAATTTTTGTGTTTATTGGAATGCAATACGTAACTTGAAGATTTAAACAAAAAATTAGGAATGTTTCTGTCAAATTATTTTTTTCATTCCATATTTGAAAGTATTTCTAGGTCTGTATAGGTGATTAGTCTGTAGGTTATTAGATTTGTGAGGAACACTTAAAAATACATGACAACTGCTGAAAGGAAATTAGAAGCTTTCTACAGATTTATTCTTTCGGATTACTTTTATTGTATTCCACTACTACAATAGATCAGGATTTAGAAAATTCTCCCCAAGATTCTCTAGCATTGGGTTCCCTGATTATAAGAGGATAGGACAGAAAGTAACGACAGGATGAATAATAACATTCCTCAGCATGATAGAACACGAAACAAGACATCCCCATCATAATATACTTAAAGAGCACTCTACATAAAGTTTGAACTAAGTGTTTATTGGATTCCATGCATAATATTAAAAAAGGAACAACTATAATTAAAAGATGTCATTTGTCACTTCAATATAATTTATTATTATAAATAAATTAATTCATAGCGAAAAATATTGTACATACACACTCACCTCACACACGTATAAACACACATATAGAAGAAAACCCGAAATGTGTGTGTGTGAAAGTCTAGCGAGCACATGTAGTAAGTGAAGGTCATATCAGTTTTGAGAAAAAAATTTTAAAAATTATATAACTTGGTAAAATGATGAATAACTTATTTTTGGAAATGTGAAAATCTGACACAATTTTTCACATAATTACATACTGTGATCACAAATTTCACAATTTTACCAAGGTTTTTTCTCATTAACATAATCTTACAGAGGCCTGTTATTATTGACTGTCAGAAATTGAGCAAAAAGCTGTGCTTGTTTGGTTAAAATGAATTTAGTTTCAGTTGGTTTGACTATATAAATAGTGTCAACTAACTTTGCATCTGGAATAAAAGAAAAACATAACATACTGCCTTATAAGCTAGTTAGTTCAAAAGATGATATACGTATTTAGTTAACATTCGAAAATGATAAAACACTTGCTATTCTTTTATCCATAAAAAATTATTTCCCATTTTTTTTTATTGGCAACATATTTTTATGTTAAAAGTGAAATACCAAAAACAATACTTTCATTGACTCAAACGTTCTGAGAAGTGGGACAATGAGAGTAGGGGTACATATTAAAAACAGACAGGTAGAGTGAAATAGATGATGAAGCTATTCGATCTGAATAAATGAGACGGAAAGTCTTCGATGATTAGGGAATTTTACCATTCAGTGCAATTGCATCCTTTTAGTTGCATTAACGCCATTTGCAACTAATTAATAGCACGGCTACCGGTGATATTACAGTATGAGAAAATTATCCACATCTGGGTATTGATCATTTTCTTGGAGAGTATTTTAGGTAAAACGAAGAAAATCCAAACATTGCAAAATTCGTAACCAAATATTGTCTTCACAGGGAGATGGAGGTGCCCCTCTGATGCAAAAACACGAAGGAAAGTACTATTTGGCCGGTGTGGCGTCTTGGAACAGGACGCAAGGATGCCAAGCCAGTGGAGATCCGCGGGTGTTGGCTGCCGTCCGCAAGAGTTTGACATGGATATCGAACACCGCGGAACTGGATGTGGCCTAAAAACAGGAAGAACTATTGTGTTGGTCAGAGAAACTTCAATGTATTGATAATCTAATAAATGTTTATTAACATATGTGTTATTTATAACATATGTGTATTAACACGTATCTTATACCAGAACCTTATAATGTCAACAAATCGTCAAACATTCTTTTTTTTCTATAATTTATACAGTCATTTTTATTTAAAATTTTATACACAGGCATGTTTCTAACAATAAACTAAAGTGGAAAAAATTTTTTTTTAAATTTCTAGCCACAACACTTAAATGCCTTATTCTCTGGAACGTAAACACTCATCACAAACACATAAAAGAGAAACAACAAATTAAAAACAATAAAACAAAGAAAAACAGTAGCATAAACATCCCCAGAAAGTCAGCCAGATTGTAGTGCTTGCAACAGTTCTTTGGCCCTCCTGTATCTATGTTACATGTTTCAAAATAGTCCAATCACGTTAGGGTTTCACTGTGGAGTGAGAGATAATAAGCTGAAAACTCGTATAGACCTTTATTTTGGCTCTCTAAAAGTTGTCTCAAAAGTCTCATAAAATTTCGTGTCCACGTCTTAAAATATTCAAGGTCGAATGTAAAAAAATATCTGCAAATCTCTCGTTTAATGCTATTTACATTTATTATAAATATTCAGAGAATAAAATTTTCTATAACTTTAATTGATACATTATTTTATATATCAAACCGTTTTTTTAAATAGAGGGCTTTGAACGCGCAACGCTTAGCTATCTTCAGCATAAATCAAGGTCAACAGTTAAGCATATGATATAATACGCCGTATAAAGTCTATAAACCTTAAAAAATATACATAGTTATAAATATTTGGCATATTTTATTAATTATTACATCACATTTAGTAACAGATTTCATATAAATCAAGTATGTATTTCTTTTATAAATAACTTTTGAACTACTCTGTTCATGTAGTTTTAAAGTTGTCGACAGATACGCTTAAAGTATTTTTTAATTACAAGGGGTGATCAAATGAAAAGGTACGAAACGACATAAAAATGAAACAGTTAAATATTTGCATATTCCGCCAAGGGAGAATGTAGCGAGACATCTCGGGATGCCATTGGAGACTCTGACTGGGATCGGATCATGCGCGGGTGCCCGCATGCGCAGGAGAGAGCAAAGGCTCTTATAAAAAGAGGCGTCCAAATGATGCGAGCACAGAATTACTCGAGCACAGAAAAAGCATTAACTCCGATGTGTACTGTGAGACACTCCGACGCCTACGGTGGTCGATCAATAACAAAAGACCGGGGCTGCTCACGGAGGGTGTGGTTCTGCTCCATGATAACACGCGTCCACACGTCTCCAGAGTCACACAAATGGAACTGGACAAGTTCCAATGGGACACGTTGGACCATCCGTCCTACAGTCCGGACATGTCACCCTGCGATTTCCATGTGTTTGGTCCACTGAAGAAACACCTGAAAGGAAAGCGCTTCAACTTGGACGATGTACTCAAGGACACTGTGAAGGACTGGGTCTCGTCACAGCCACAGGAATTCTGGGAACAAGGAATCCTGCGGCTTGTTCATCAGTGGGATCGTTGTGCTCAGGCCTATGGTGTATATTTTGAATAAAGTCTATATTTGTACCCACCGTGTCGTTTCGTACCTTTTCATTTGATCACCCCTTATATATTCTATTATTATAGGTATAAAGTAGAGAAAAATAAAATAGGTAATTTTAAATTATATTTTTATTTAGATATATCGTTTTATACAAGAGAGGTTTTACAAAAATATTTTAACAATAAGATGAACATGAATGTTTATTTTTTGTTCCTCTTCTTCATTGTCTTTTCGGTCCCTCGAAAATTTCCAATTCATCATCATTGTTTTCGTTGTCAAGGATATTTTTCTCCAAATCTTGAAGGATTTTGGGATCAAAAGTACAATATTCCTCGAGATCGCTTTCAACTCATTGAAGCAAGCTTGCCCATTACCCTGGCCACAAGCTGAAGAACATTGCAACCCTCATTTCCTACATCCGCAGCGTGAAGCACAATCATTTTTGCAGTTGCAAAATATGATATTGAGTAATTCATCTGCAGTAGGTGGTAATATTATCATAATTGGTTCCAAGAATTCATTCCGCAGAATCCAACCTCATTTCTGAGGCTCTAAATCATTCCCTAACCAAGTTTGAACTTGATAATATACACAGCTAATATGTTGATGAGCCTCTGCACTTGTTGGTGAAGTTTGGATAACACTGCATGGGATTATCAATACTGTTCTCAGATTTTGGAGCATTGTATAACACTAACAAGACTTGTACTCTATTTTCATGTAATGCCTGTACAGCACAGTTTTCTTCTTGGAATACTTGAGCTAGTTGATCCAAATTCGGAAGATTCTCTAATATTCTAATGAAAGTTATGCCCCCTTTTTAAAAAATGTAGATGTTGTGTCACAGCCACTAAATGCGTGCAGAAAAAAAATGCACTTTTTTAGAATGAGGATATTTATCAAAACTTTTGGAAGAGTATATTTGAGTTTTAACATTCTCTTTGCCAACTTTTTTAAATAACACTTCTTCTTGATGGGCTTAAGTACGTCCAATTAAAATGACAAGCAAATCAATATCTTCTCCTACTATGACGGCAGTCCTGTGATGTTCCGATTCTTCAATAGCTGTTTCTACGAAAAGAACATCTGCATCATCTCTGGTTTCTTTTATCGTGATATCAACAGATTCTAATTTCCCTATCAACATGATAGTAAAAAATTTTTTAGTACATCGATTCGACAAAAATTTCTCTTGGCTAATTGAGGCGATCATTGTATCCTCGATACAAACTTTATTCGATTTTCATAAAGCAGCAGTTTTTCTTAGCTGTGTTCTATTTCTTTTATGTTTTTGCTATAGTCCAAGTATCCATCTAATACAACTACAATTTTAGAACCATAATGTTTTTGTAAATATTTTACATATTTATCTAAAATTATTGAAAAGGTATCGTATTTACTCCATATGAAGCGATGTAAAAGAAAACCACCATCGATAATGTATGTTACACTATTTTCATTAAGGTGTCGAAATCGGCAGGTGTCATATCGTCATATAATGTCACTTTTGTGGGTTTTCTCATGCCATCATTATCAAATAAAGGTGATGAATATGGACTTAGTACATAATGGAGATATTCTTGAAGATTACGTTCAAACTGTTTGCTTACAGTTATTCTGTGGAAGAGTAGCAATCGATCCAATTGAAACTCTACAACCGTTAATTTTGACAAATTTGTTGACAATCGAAAGCGGTAAAACCTTATCTGATTGTTTTAACTTTATTTCATTAAATTTTAAACCAGTTATCTTTACCATTGATTCAAATCTTATTTCATGGGTTTTGTGACAGTTAATTTGATCATTTCCTACCATTACAGAAGCTAAAGATACCAATTGTTGCGTATTTGAAAAGGGATTATGGAGTGTAAACCATTCAACTAGTTTACTTACATCAGTATTATCTCTTTTACTCTTGAATCCTTAGCATCAACATGTTGTTCAGTAGAGTCTAAAAAAATAGTACAAAACTTCTCCATCTCGTCACAAATTGTATTTGTAGCGTACATAGCAAACACCCATTTACATAAAACACTTTCTTACGTACTTCGACCACAAGATACACCCCCTTCTGTCTTCATAGATTTCATTAGACTTAGTTCAATAACCATATCTGTCCATGTACCAGCATTAAATTTCTCTGTTCGTTTCATGGAGAAGAAACCATTTTTAAAGTTCTTAAAAGTCTGTCCATCCATTGTATTTTCCAAATCAATCACATCTTAAAGATATAAATGTGCAGACGTCCCATATAAAAAAGGACCACTAGCGTAAAAATACGGCAGCATTCTTCGTACAGCATTAAGATGTTCTTTGAAAAGTCCCCGTCCTTCAGCGCGAATACAGTCGAGTGCTATTAATGTCATTTCGAAATATTGCACCCATAATTGTACTGTAAGACCTGGAGCTCTTAATTCATTCTGTTTATTCTGATCAATGAATAAGTTTGAGTTACTTACACACTCTTCAACACCTTCATAGGAAACATTTCGGCAATTGATTTGTTCAGTTAACTCAATTTAACACACAATATACAATCTTCATGTCTTCGAAGATCATTATTGATAATGCAAGTCGTAATAATGTATATATATGACCTCTGATACTTCTTGAATAAGCGTGACCATTCAACATTTTGTCGACTGTATTCGCAGCATATATAGAGCTTCTTTGAGTCCACTTACATGCATATATAAAGCTTCTTTGAGTCCACTTCCATCCATTATACATCCTATGGATCCAAGAAAGGACATGAGCATATGTGTGAAATCCTCCTAATTTAACAACTATCTTACGCAATTCTGAGTTATCATCCAACGCAACTGCTACTTTACGTACTTTAGAGTAGAGAGGTTGATCAAAAGTAATTACACACGTTTTGGGGCCATGTAACTTGGCAATGTTTGTAGCGCAATGTAAAGTAGTATAACTTATGTCTACGTTACTGGCAGGATGATCAATAAAAGGAAGAAACATAATCTGAGAAGTAGAAAAATCCCTATTATTTTAGTGAGCTATTCAAGAAAGCCATTCCACCCATATAACGATGAAATATTCTTCCACTTTCCGTATAACCACAAAAAATCAACTCCATTAAAATTCTTTTGCGTTAATGCTTGATCATCCTGTAAATTTTCGACTTGAATTTTGCTGTATTGAGGTGCTATTGGTTTTTCATATGCTAGAAGAGACACGTATGATATCGCTGTTAACTCTTTTGCACTTGGTCTGGTTGTAAATTTTTGTATACGGTTATCGTAAAGAATAGAATATTTTGGAGTAACAAGCTTAATCATCCCCATAACATGGAGAGTATTATTACCATCAAGAGTATGGAGATTCATATAGGCGACGTAGGACATTCGATTCTTGAATATATATGGCCCTGTATTAATCACCAACAAGTCTTCTGTTCTAAGAGTGGTTTAATATCTCTTGATAATGTAATGGCGTTAGACACAAAAATATTCTACCTCATATCGTTGCAGGCTTTAAATAAGTGGAAGTTTGATGCTTTGTTGGAAGAAGTCAACTCGGTGTATAATAGCTTGCTAATGTTTAATAATTTACGCTTGTGGAGCCTCAGGAAAGTATTTCGAAGATTTGTTGACTGTTTGGATTAAATCAGACTGTTTTTGCAAAATGAAGAAAAAATGGAACACTACCCACGGTTGTTGGATATTATGTGGCTTTCGGAATTGATGTTTTCTAATAGACATATGCCAACACTTAAATGAACTGAACGTAAAGCTTTTAGGAATAATTAAAACAAGAACCTTCATCGTAAATCTCATTCACGCTTTTGATGCTAAACTACATGTTTTCAGAAACCGTATTACAAGTACTTCCCAAATTTGAAAAAAATATATATCAAAGATTAGATGTTCATGTTAAAACAGAGGAAGAAAAGGTTACTGAAGAATTTATTCCTGTAATTGATTCTTCAATCAAGGACTTTTTAGCGGAATTTTGTCAGTCCAAAGAATTATTGGGAACGCTCAAATTTATTTCGTATCCTCTCTCTTATGTGACTTCATTTGATAAGCTGAACTCTTCCGAATTCGATTGATTCGAAATTGAAGAACTTGAAATGCAATTGATGGATTTCCAGTCTATTTCAATATGGATTCAAAAATTTATTGAAGCAAAAATATTAACAAGCAATATAAGTAAAAATGCCAGGAATGAAATTTTGGAAAGATTGAATTCGATTCAAGATACATTTAGGTGCTTGAAAAAGCAGGTTCGGGCTATTTTTACCAGATTTTCATATACCTATTCCGGCGAGTAATTCTTTTCAGAGGTGAATCACATTTAAGATTCGCTTAGAAACTATTTGGCAGATGACTCTAATTCAGCATGCACTCTGCTAAAAGTAACATCTTACAATCCTAATGTAAGTTATTTGTCATCTAATCTACAGCAACACACTAATGCTACCTTAATTTGAATTACACGTATAACTAAAACATTTACTACTATAAAATGCAAAACGTATTTTTTCATAGTAAGTAGAGAGTTTTGAGTTGTTCTATTATTTTCCCATTAAACAAGAGTCAAAATTAGTTGACGGCATTAGACCTCCTTAAACATTTCTTTAGAAAATATGGCACGTTCGTCCATAAAGGTTCGCCACCCCTAGTCTTGGAAGTCTAAAAAATTGAGGGAGACAACAAACATTAAAAACTTGGCGACAAAAAAAATGTTTTTGAATTTCTGAAACAACTAAGCTAGAGTAGTTAAAAGTGACAACTTACCAACTTTCCGTTTTAAAACAAATTTTACTGTCTTTGTTTTTGCCTGTCGAAGATCTTCACACATTCATTCAAGTTGAGGTCCATTTTTTCAATAAACAACATTGCCAAAGGTGATAGAAGATATTGAAAAATATTGAACTGCTCAAAATTACTTTTACTCTATTCGCAAAACACTGAAAGACCGTTCTGCCGATGCAGTGAGAACTGGAATAGTTGAAAATAATTTTAAAAGTTTATAAAGACTTCCAAATACATTTTTGTTGCAAATTGAATCACCTTAAATATCAAAAGCTTCTTGTGTTTGAAAATTGAATGTTAAATAAAGCTCCCCGCTTGTACACGGAAACCCTTTTGTGAACATATTTTTGAATAATAAATGCTGCTTGGCAGGCTTGCATCCCACTTCATTGAGGAAGAAATAACAGAAACCCTCAAAAATTATGTTCTTGTTTTAAATAGCCTCAGATATATTGATCCAGTGTCTGAGTAATAGTATAATGCGCATCCACACCACAAGCTGGACAAAGTAGACTCAGCCTTCAGTGGGTCAGAAAATGAGTACCTAGCTTGCTTAGGAACCGAATATTGGAGGTTTCGCGTCAGACTGACCACTTGACTGAAATATCTGCACATGTACCCCAGTGCCTAAGGTCACGAAAGCTGAGATAGGCACAGCAGGCCTTGCCCCTGTGGGCTGTTGCGCCTCTGAGTTCGGTATATTGATATAGATTAGATACATTGTCTGTGTTAAATTGAAGAATGTACGTGTTTAGCGATTGTGAATTATAACTCGAGATAATAACATAGTCAAGCACATAAATAATGGCATACTCTATATTCTTCACAAAATGAGCTACCATGCTATGAGTTCTTACTGATTTCTAAAGTTTTGAATGAATTGTTGCCTTCAACCGTACTATGCAAAAAACATCGAGTTAGGTTAATACTTGGAATAATATTCTACTCGGAACTTTATTTAGCAACAATAATCACACACTCTCTACTGCTGCCCAAATTAAGTACTGAGTCTTAATTATGCAGTCAATTGTCAACACAAGACTGAAACAAAGGGAGCTGCTCCTTCACTGACTGCCATCCGAACGGAAACTAATTCTCACATAATAATCTACGTCATATAGATTTAACCTAACCCTATTTTAAATCCCTCAGCTACATTTAACTTTTATAACCTCAACATCTATAATAAAGATGCATGTTCCAATACTAGACTGATTTACGTGCCTTCGCCTGTACAAATTTGTTATCTTCGAGGTACAAATTTCATAACGATGTAAACAGTTGTGTGAATTCTATCAGTTAATATTCTTAAGAATTAGAAAGAAAAGGAGGTGGGGTATTTTTGTAAAAAGACAGTAGGAATTTTTTCAAAGCAATACGTTTAATATAATTTAAAATTTTAGACGGGAACTACAATGCAATACAAATTTAATTTTTTTCGCAAGAGTGTTTGCGTGGTGAGGGTGGCGCACATTTTCCATATTATCCAAGCTGTTGTTGAGGTCAGTATTAGTTTACTTAACGGATACAAGAAGTAGCAGCTACTAGCGGCAGTCAATTGACAGATAATATTCTGACCAATATAAGAACAGTAGGGGTGTTGTGCACATGCTACAAAATAGTGGCAGATCTGGCTTGCGCCCCTCTCCTTTGGTGAAAACGTCCACCCACTTACTCTGAAGCCGCTGAGGCCACACCGGCTGCCCTAAAATTTATCACAATTTATTTTTCCAACTATCTTAATCACTTTCGGTGCACTGTGGACGCGTTTTGGTGGGTGTCAGCTGAAATTTGATGCATTGACACACCTATCCTTTTCTGTCCAATCACCATGACCTCTGAAAATAATCTATGTAATGGAATCTCCTCCGTTGGCGTTCGTCTGGCGTATCTTTGAGACAAGAAAAAAAAAATCATTTCCACAACGATTTTCCGTTGCAGTAATAACGACACCGATATTGCTTATTCTGCAGGTTCCCTGTCTTGTACCTTACTCAACAAAGACCACATAACTGATCATTGCACATTATTTGCTTTACTAGCTAAGGTGGGCTGAACCTGAAATTTTGCACAATATTTGCATGCATATAAATGCATGTGGTGCAACTGTCATTATTTGTTCTAATTTTTAATTAAATACAAGCTAAAAATCGGTGCTGGAAAACATAATTATAATCTCCATTATTCTTTTCAATAATAAGAAATAAGATTGAACCAGTGTGTTTAAAACACAAATGTTACAATTTGATTGCAAATGTTACAGAAATCTTATGTTCACATCCGTTATTATATAGTGTGCCCATTAAATTCATTGTCATCCCAAAAATTTATGAGCTATTAGACCTATAATCATAAAAGAGGTAGAGTAAAGTTTCCAGATGCTACACAAAAACTGCTTACAGTGCCTCCTGGTGGATAAATGTGGAGTTATGTTCTTATCTCAAAAACAGAACGAGGTTCAAGAAAAATTACAGCTAAAAAAACTAAAAAAAAAACACGCTTTCATAGTGAATCGAACTAGGAAGTAAAAAAATAATTCTTAATGTAAGAATAGAATGATTAACGAGAAAATTAATGTCATTGGGGTAAGAATTTGGGGTGCTCTATATTAATTGTTATAATTTCTTACTTCTATTTCAAAATGCTGAGTTAGTGTACAAAGCACCCCCCGCTTTTACCACAGTGACATTAATTTTCTCGTTCATCACATTTTATTCTTATATTAAGAATTATTTTTTACTTTTTAGTTCTATTCACTATAATAGCGTGTTTTTTAGTTTTTTTAAACTATCAGTTATTCACTGTTGAATTTATCCTTGAGTTAGATATTTGGAGCAAGAATTATGCGGCTGCTGGAATTAGTCTTCAATGGATATTAATTAACGTGTCTGAAGGGTATTTATTCTTTCCTTTTATGAGGCCTCGGGTGAGTTCCGTACCGACATATTTCAAAGGTTCCGTCTCTATAAATACACGTCAAACTAATAAAAGTGTGTTAAGAAGAAAAAGTTCGAATTAAAAAAAAATTTAATGTACCATGTTTTTATAACGGACTAATAAATGTAAAAAATTCTTCCTTTTCATTTTTTTCCTTCTTTTATCACATTTTCATGCATTGGCATCCACTTCTGAGCTATGGTCCAAATTTCAAATCTCTAGCTCATCGGGAATTCAGTCTAAAATCAATTACAAAAGTCCACCCGGACAGACATACAAGGAAGCGAGTTCATAAAAACATGGTAATATTAGGTGTCACTCATATTATCACTATAATGTTAATTCATATCATCACTTCTAAATGTATTGTTTTAAAAACAAAAAATATTTAGCAGTTGGATCAAAAAAAAAAATTTTTCACATGCACAAGTCTTTTTTTTAATTTCCATTTTCAGAAAAATGTTTTTATTACGGTAAGGAATTGCTGACACACCCACCCTCCCCTTTCTCACATAAATAACACCTTTTTCTTTGTTTTATTTGTATTAACCACAAGTGTATTCGCTTTTAGCGTTGCTCCTTAATCTTTTAGTGTCTAAATCTGAAAATGGTATATGGAATTAGTCGCCAAATCTGAAAATTATATGTAACGTAAGTCGCCAAATTTGGAAGTGGAATATGGAATTATTCGCAAAATCTGGATATCGTTATTCCTGATGTCCTGATTAGGACAATATAACAGAATTATGAAATTATTGTATTGTCATTGGTCCTTGACTAGTGTGCAAAATTTCAAATTAATCTGACCTTTTAAATTGGGTAAAAATTGAGTTCAAGGATTCCGTTACATACAAGTGAAACTTATAAAAGCGAGTTAAAAAAGGTCTATTACAAAGTTGTTCAGTATCATCGATTAATTATAAAGGAAAAAAAATCTTGGGTACAAACATGGCACGCATGTGTTTGATCGCATTGAACAAAACCGCATTTTCCGAAAATGAGGCTCATCCATCTGTCATGCTCAAAATGGACACACAAAACACGTCTGGACACGTCTTGCATTTCCCGCTGCACTTTCTTCAAAATAGCGCGTGACATGCTGGCACAAGCATCCGTAATACGGTTTCGAAGTTTCTGTAATGCTGAGGCAGGGATGCTCAGGTCATGTTGACGGTGCAGGTCATTCAACGTCACCAGCATTCTCGTTGACTGAAAGGCCGAAATGAGTCTCGAAGGTACCGGGTGACACGTGGTACCTTGTATGGAGGGGCACCATCGTGTTGGAACCATATATTCCAGATTTCCCTCAACGACAAATCATCTATAAAATTGGATAGTTCGTCCTTCAGTAATGACAAGTGTTGAGATCTCGCTAATGTGTCCTCGTACAATATTAGGACAATCAGTCTGTGTTTTTTGAATATTCCATACAGACATTTATTGACCAGCGAACTTGATGCCGAACTTCGCCAGTACATCTAGGATTATTCAGCGACCAGAAATAGATGCTATGCTCTGCTTGTTGAAAATAATGTTACGCACAAAACATGCTTCATCCGTCCGTATATGATGTCGGCAAAAAACGTTTGCGGGAACTCCAAATGGTTCATAATGAAATTGCACCAATTATAACGATTCTGATTATGTCCAAATAAATATGCAGTTTACTTCTATTTTTAACATTAATTTAGGAATGTGTCTTCTTTTACTAAATCGGTGATGCAAAACAAATTTCTAATTGACTTTTTTTCATGTATTTCGTACTGTTTTTGAGATAAAAACGCTAACTTCAAATATATCTGCCAGTAGGCGCTGTAAGCAGTTTTTTTGTGCAGCGCATGGCAACTTTATCACGCTTTAACACCACTTTGATGACTTAAGCTTTTCCGTTCATAAGTTATTGGGGGTGACTTCAGCGGTCATGCTGCTTAATTGCTTTATGCTTCGTTGAATTCATTATTGCCCTCGTGTAAACTTAACATACGACGTTAATAGTCAACGAATCTATTACTTAGGGTTTACCAAACAATATTATTTGATGTTCCTTTGCCACTGAAATTTTTTAGATTATTTTTTACAAAGCTGAATTTATGATTCAAAGAAAGCATGAGAAAGTTAAATTTATTTATAAAGCTGACAAATATATACACTCATTGCCATAAAAATTAGCGCTCCAAGAAATAATTTTGAGATCGTAACGAAACTTTGCATGAGGCAGATATGCAACTTTAATAATATAACTTTGATACCAGATATAACTTTGTATCCACGTTGGGCAGATATGCAAATGATTAGAAATGCAGCATGATTGCAAAAAGCAGGATACCAAAGCATGGTATACTAGAGGGCGTTGAACTTCGTTCTCCTTGGAATATAAAACAGGCAAGCAGCGTTTGTATGAGTGTACTTAATCTTCTGCAAAGGAAACGCTGATGTAAACATGCCGTTACGCCGCCATCGAAGACAATATGAGCAGCTGTCAGAATTCAAGAAGGGGGAAATCATCGAAGTGATAGAAGGTGGCTAGTAGCTCGTCAAGTAGATCGACTGCCCAGAAGAGATGTAATTTACTTGGCTATTAGGCTCAGGTTGCCCTCGACAGACCAGTCGTCAAGAAAACCGTCACATCATACAACACGCTCGTGTAGAGCCAACTGCCTCATTGCCTGCTGTCCAGACACAGGCAGCACCTTCACTACGGGCCCTTGTGTCTTACCACCTGGTTAAAGGATATATGGTATCGCGGCGCACATTAAGTGTGCTAACAATGACACCCACACACCAACGCCTCAATTTGGAGTTGTGCCGTGCACGACGGGACTGAAGTGCAATGGTATTGTACCAGGTCATCTTCAACGACGAATCTAGATTCAATTTGAGCAGTGATGACAATCCTGATCGTGAGTGGAGGCCCCGTGGGGAACGCTTGAATCCTTCCTTCGCTCGACATCGATACACCGCTCCCACAGCTGGAAGGGGATGCAATTGCTTATGATACACGGTCCCCCCTAATGTTGATCCGTTGTACAATGACAACAAAGTGATACATACATGACATCCTTCCGCCACATGTGTTGCCACCCATGGAAGGGCTTCCATTTTTCAATAAAACAATGCTAGTCCACACAGAAGAAGGATTTCAAAAGATTGCCTCCGCCTCATTACCACCATTCCCTGGCCTGCACGATCTCAAGGTTTGTCACCAATCGAGCATATCTGGGATCATTTGGGACGGAAAGTTGGAAAGCCTACGCTTTCAGTCGACCCTAAGGCGCATTTACAGCCACTGTGGAACGAGATGTCTCAGGACATCAAAAAAGCCTCAATGCCCGCTCATAGCACATCGGGTATTAGCGATAGAGGCGTCTAACATACTAAAACATTCGTTTACTTGTACTTTTTTCGGAAATAAAGGATTTTTTGATATATTCTAATCATTTACTTACATTACAGTAGTACTTACAAATGTAAAGTTTCGTTTCATTTTGACGACTTTTTCTTGGTGCGCAAAATTTATGGCAATGACTGTATATATATATATATATATATATATATATATATAAATTCTCGTGTCACAGTGTTTGTAACCAAACACCTCCGAAACGGTGTGGCCGATTCTTATGAAATTTTGTGCGTATATTCAGTAGGTCTAAGAATAGGACGCAAACTATTTTTCATTCCGATATTGTAATTAGTTAAAAAGATATTAATTAAAAACCTTAAAACGCATAATTGTTTTAACCCTGCGCGTTATTTTTCCCACCTAGCGTCGTGAATGAAAAGAGGGTGAAATTTTTCGGTATTCTCGACGTTGTTTAAACAGCCATCCGATTTTTGTTTTTTAAATAAGACAAAAAATAATTACAGAATCGGAAAGATCATTTCTTTCACCACAATATAGTATAATTATTTTTGCAAAATAACAATATTTTCTATTTTTTATGATTTTTTAAAAATCGAGTTAAGACCGATGCGTTTTTATGAAAATCTTTTTCTAAATCGTTGCGTATGAATTTATTTTTGTATTAAAACGATATTTGTGTTAAATAAGTTCATGCCTTTTTCTTTTTGAATCAGTCATTTAAAAAATAAAATGCTAAAAAAAAATTTTCTATGATTTTTTAAAAAATACTCAAAATTTTAACTCAACATTAAATAACTTCGTCATTTATTAAAATTATCGCACGAAACTTTTTTTGCGCTTGTAGAATAATGTTGTCCAATTTCTGTGTGAAGATTGAAAAACTTGCTTAAAAATTACGGATTTTAAAAAGTAATTTAAACAACTTTTTTTGTACATTTTTTTTATTTAAAAGTACTTTGATTTTGCAATTACTGTGTGAAATTTCAAAACTTTAACGTGAAAGTTAAGCCCTCAAAAAAAATGAAAACTTAAAAAAATTCTCAATTGCGACGAGGTTATTCACTTTGCGTTAGCTTTCTGTTTGGAAGACGGGAAAGGTTGAGATAGCTTTGAGTCTTTCACTGATGCAGAAAAAATGGAATTCCTTCATAACATTGCTATTTGCGGTGGGACGCTCATTCATATAACGCATCACAACCGATAGTTTTTTTTATTCTTAAAGATTGATTTATTGAAGAACAGTGGAATATAAGAAAAATATATCATAAAAAATATAATTCTGAACTATATTTTTATCACATAGTATTATTTTCTTTTTGAATTTTATACTGTAAATGTGTAAATAAAGGCTTTTTACCTTTTTTGTAGCTTTTTTTTAAATCTAACACTTAAAAACAACGCAATAAAGAAATAAACAGTCGTTTCAATAGGTAACGGTAAGAAATTTGCATTAATTATATTTGTGAAAAATTTAATCGCGTTTTTACTCCATTATCATTATTTTAAATAAGTTTATTTGCAATACATTTAAATGTATTGCTGTAAATAAATATTTTTTTAAATAAAGTAGTATTGTTTTCTGTAAATCATTAAACGAAATTTTTCAATCGTTATGTATGGATTTCTTATAATTATGATAAATAAACCATCTAAACTAAAAAAGTTCATACTTCTCTCTTTTGAAATCAGTGATTTAATAAATTTATAAATACCAAACATTTATTTCGTCACGATTCGAATTTTTTCCCCTTCAAAACAATAATACTTTGCCTATTTTATGATTCCTTCTAAAATGAATAAATATCGATGCATTTAAATGAATATGATTTTTAAAAAGTTCATTGACCATCTAGAATCAGTAATTTAAAGAATAAAATGCCGAAAACTATCTTTTTTTTTTAACAATTTAAAAAAAAATTTTGTTTAACAAAATAATGATATTTTGCATATTTTATGATTTTTTTCTAAAATGAATCAATATCGATGTCGAACATTTAAAAAAATCCATAATTTTACTTCAAAATTTAAAATAGTAGTGAAATTTCGTAATTTGAAAATGTTAAACGAGAAAGCCATGACACGCACTCACGGGCCATGCACTCACATCGTACGCGTCACACCCACACAAAAAATCTGGCATCAGAAAGAAAGGAGGACATTATCGTAGGAATTAAGTTATACCCTTGGTAAAAGCCCGTGCAACGCCGGGCCATGCAGCTAGTATATATATATAATATAAAATTCTAGTGTCACAGCGTTTGAAGCCAAACTAAACTCCTCCGAAACGAGTAGAACAAATCCTATGAAATTTTGTATGCATATTCAGTAGGTCTGAGAATATGACGTAAACTATTTTTCATTCCTATATTGCAATTAGTCGAGAAGATATTGATTAAAAACCTTTAAACCCCTATCTGTTGTTTCGCTTGGCGTCGAAAATCGGTTTCGCGCCAGATGTTAAAATACTACTCTGTCAGAAAAAAAAGAAAACCCAGACTCAGAGAAAAATTATAGGAAGATAAATAAATCACTGACATTTAGGGAAGTTGTAAATAATATATTTCTGTTGAGCTTTATTCCATGTGAAAGAGTTTTATGATGTTTCGAAAAACACAGATGATTGAAGGATTATATCGCAAAAATTTATTTTTATGAATATGCTGAAACATAATGAAAAATGTTTTACAGAGTTCATTTTTAGAATTAACATCGATATTTTTGAGGTAAGAGTTGAACAAAATCAACAAAGGCGATTAGAACAAAGACAAGCGCGTCGATTCCTATTTGACACACTGAGACCAAATGACCAACAACGCCAACAAGTACATCGATCATTTACATCCGATTCATTCCGTCGTCTACCATTCGAGTATGAACCCGATGTTAAATATTACGCTCATTCGAATGTGACAGTTGGTGCTATGGACAAGGAATGCCCGCATTGTAACACGCTTAAATTTTAAAATGAGCCAGCCGGGATGTGTTGCGCGTCAGGAAAAGTGCAACTTCCGGAAATTCAAACACAACCTGAACCATTGAACGGTTTACTTATCGGTATGGATCCCGATTCTAACCTGTTCCTGAAGTCAATTCGTACATTCAATTCATGTTTCCAAATGACATCATTCGGAGTAACAGAAATAGTTAAAAATAACGCTGCAAATAGTCAACAATTTAATTCTACACTCAAAGTCAAAGACCGCCGCCCATCCGGTATAGTGGACAGTGAAGCTGACTGCGGTGCCGCAGGGATTGGGTTCGAATCCCGGAGAAGGCATGGATGTTTGTGTTGTAATCCTTTCTCTTCTGTCTGTGTTGTTTACCCCCGTGTTATACGTTCGGTGGTGCACGAAGTTTATAAATGTTAAAAAAAAAAAAATTCAAAGACCTAGTTTATCACAAAGTGGGCTGTGTCAATGCCAAACGAATCACATAATTTTTTACAAATTTACATCATTCCTCTTTCAGTCATATACCACATCCCCACACACTTACAATGAATTTGATATTTTTTATTTGACTACCAAAATATTCACTAGAAATAATTTATTTGGCAAAACAACGTTTGCCAGGTCAGCTAGTATATATATATACACTAGCTGACCCGTCCCGGCGTTGCACGGGATTTTGCCGAGGGTATAACTTAATTCCCATGTTAATTTCCTACTTTCTTTCTGTCTTTAGCACTTTTGTGTGGGTGTGACGCGTACGATGTGAGTGTATGGCCCGTGAGTTCGTGTCATGGCTTTCTCGCTTAAAATTTTCCCTTCTCTTCACAAAATCAGCACTTCCAATAGTATTTATCGAAATTACTTTTACTTCTTTGTTTCTTTCCTCTCCGCTTAGCACGGCGTTGCACGGGCTTTTGCCAGTGAATAACTTAAGCCCCATGGGAATTTCTTGTTTCCCTCAGGACGATAGCACTTATGTGTGTGTATGCGCGATGTGAGTGATTTCTTTAACTATGACATTAAAACTCCTCTTTTGAAATTTGTTCTTGCGTTGGTGTGGTGTGGTACTTAGGAGAGGTGGGTAAAGGCTTAGGTGTCGTCCTCGTCAGTCGACGATGGTTGAAAATTTCGAGGCCCGTCGCTAAAAACCCTCAAATAGGTGAACAGTGCGAATTTATAAATCACTCACTCACTTTTCAATTCTTTCGTTGCAATTTTTTAGTCCCCGGAAACGAAAATGTAGCATTTTTAAAAATAGTTGTATGTTGAAAAAAGACAGAAAAGTAGAAATTTTTCGAATTACAAAATTTTCTACTATTTTAAATCTTGAAGTAAAATTGTGAGGATATTTTGAAATGTTGGACACACGGGAAAAAAGTATCATGCAATTATCTTTATAAAAGAAGAAATTATTTTAAGTAATTAGAGTGTTTTGTTAAAATTTGCTCAAAAAAGTTTTTGGCTTTTTATTTTTTAAATCACTGATTCTAAAAGTTTTAAAAATCATTTTTATTTAAACGCAACGATTTTGATTCATTTTAGAAAAAAATCATAAAATATGCAAAACATCATTGTTTTGTTAAAAAAAGATAGTTTTCAATATTTTATTTTTTTAATCACTGACTCTAAATGATCAATGAATTTTTTAAAAATCATTTTCATTTAAATTCATCTATATTTATTCATTTTAGAAGAAATCATAAAATACAAAACAAAATTAATTAATTATTTTATACTAATGTTGATTAAAATTATTCATTTAGCAATTAAATGTGGCATGCCAATTTAGTGATTTTTGATATATTAATAACACGCAATTAATAATGAAAATTTTTTTATTTGAACATAGCTTTTATTTTTTTCTAAGGAAGTTATGCTTATTTAACTGAATAATTCAAAAAAATAATTCCGAAATGGGCAAATTTTGCGTTTTTATTATGAAATTATATGTCAAAAAAAGATTTATACATTAGGCATTATTTTAAAGTAAACTATAAGTTTTATGAAAGAGAACAAAAATTTTGATACTGATAAATATTTTAAATGAGTTTCAGAAATGTATTGAATAAATTTTGTCATCTTAATCTAACATCTATAATGATTTAACTTTGAAAATTATCTAAAGAAAAAATGACGAAAATTGAAGCAAATATAACTTTTTCACTCGCATATTTTTAATCGCCAAATTTACTGATTTCTCTCTGTTTAAGGCAGAACTTTTTAATGTAACCCTTGAGTTAGATGCGGTCGACGGTTAAACAGTTCAAAGGTCTTTGGCGCAAAACTATTTTTCGACTCCAAGGTTTGGCTAACTGTAAAATCGCGTATTTTTTATTAATTTTTTTTTATTTTTAGGGCATAATTTTTAAGTTAATGCTTTCAAACTTCACAAATTAATTGCAAAAGTAAAGTACTTTTAAATAAAAAAAATGTACAAAAAATACTGTTTAAATTATTTCTCGCAAAAACAGTTTTTTACGAAAATCACAAAAAAAATTTTAAATCTGTAATTTTGCGCAATTTTTTCAATCTTCGCACAGATTACGGATAATATTCATTTACACGCAGAAATAAAGTTTCATGCGCAGGAAGTTATTCAATGTTAAGTTAAATTTTGAGTATTTTTTCAAAAATCTCTAAAAAAAAGTTTTGAGAATTTTATTCTTTAAATGGCTGGATCTAAAAGAGAAAGGCTTGAAGTTATTTAGTGTAGAATATCGTTTAAGTAACACGAAAACAAATTCATACGCAACAATTTAGAAATAATTTGCATAAAAACGCATAAGTTTTAAACCTTTTTTAAAAAATTCTTAAAAAATAGAAAATATCATTAATTTCCAAAAAAAGTATACTGTATTGTGAAGAAATAAATCATCTTTCCGATTCTGTAATTATTTTTTGTCTGATTTCAACGGTAAAAATTGGATGGCAATTTTAATATGGTGGAAAACGTCGGATCACCGCTTGGCCGAAACGGAATGGAAGTTCTGCCAAGTAAACATCTTGCAGGAGTAGAACAATTAGGCCATTTAAGGTTTTTAATTAATATCTTTTTAAATAATTGCAATATCGGAATGAAAAATAGTTTACATCCTATTCTCAGACCTACTGAATATACGCACAAAATTTCATTAGAATCGGTCCAGCCGCTTCGGAGGAGTTTGGTTACAAACACTGTGACAGGAGAATTTTATATATTAGACTAGCTGACCTGGCCCGGTGTTGCACGGGCTTTTTACGAGGGTATAACTTAATTCCCATGTTAATTTCCTACTTTCTTTCTGACGCCAGCACTTTTGTGTGGGTGTGACGCGTACGATGTGAGTGTATGGCCCGTGAGTTCCTGTCATGGCTTTCTCGCTTAAAATTTTCCCTTCTCTTCACAAAATCAGCACTTCCAATATTATTTATCGAAATTACTTTTACTTCTTTGTCTCTTTCCTCTCCGCTTAGCCCGGCGTTACACGGGCTTTTGCCAGTGAATAACTTAAGCCCCATGGGAATTTCTTGTTTCCCTCAGGACGATAGCACTTATGTGTGTGTATGCGCGATGTGAGTGATTTCTTTAACTATGACATTAAAACTCCTTTTTTTGAAATTTGTTATTGCGTTGGTGTGGTACTTAGGAGAGGTGGGTAAAAGCTTAGGTGTCGTCCTCGTCACTTGACGATGGTTGAAAATTTCGAGGTCCGTCGCTGAAAACCCTCAAATAATTGAACAGTGCGAATTTATAAATCACTCACTTACTTTTCAATTCTTTCGTTGCAATTTTTTAGTCAACGGAAACGAAAATGTAGCCTTTTTAAAAATAGTTGTATGTTGAAAAAAGACAGAGAAGTAGAAATTTTTCGAATTACAAAATTTTCTACTATTTTAAATCTTGAAGTAAAATTGTGATGATATTTTGAAATGTTCGACACACGGGAAAAAAGTTTCATGCAATTATCTTTATAAAAGAAGAAATTATTAAATGATTGTTTTAAGTAATTTAAATGTTTTGTTAAAATTTGTTCAAAAAAGTTTTTGGCTTTTTATTTTTTAAATCACTGATTCTAAAAGTTTTAAAAATCATTTTTATTTAAACGCAACGATTTTGATTCATTTTAGAAAAAAATCATAAAATATGCAAAACATCATTGTTTTGTTAAAAAAAGATAGTTTTCTATATTTTATTTTTTTAATCACTGATTCTAAATGGTCAATGAATTGTTTAAAAATCATTTTCATTTAAATTCATCTATATCTATTCATTTTAGAAAAAATCATAAAATACAAAACAAAATTAATTAATTATTTTATACTAATGTTGATTAAAATTATTCATTTAGCAATTAATTGTGGCATGCCAATTTAGTGATTTTTGATATATTAATAACACGCAATTAATAATGAAAAATTTTTTATTTGGACATAGCTTTTATTTTTTTTCTAAGGAAGTTATGCTTATTTAACTGAATAATTCAAAAAAATAATTCCGAAATGGGCAAATTTTGCGTTTTTATTATGAAATTATATGTCAAAAAAAGATTTATACATTAGGCATTATTTTAAAGTAAACTATAAGTTTTATGAAAGAGAACAAAAATTTTGATATTGATAAATATTTTAAATGAGTTTCAGAAATATATTGAATAAATTTTGTCATCTTAATCTAACATCTATAATGATTTAACTTTGAAAATTATCTAAAGAAAAAATGACGAAAATTGAAGCAAATATAACATTTTCACTCGCATATTTTTAATCGCCAAATTTACTGATTTCCCTCTGTTTAAGACAGAACTTTTTAGTGTAATCCTTGAGTTAGATGCGGTCGACGGTGAAACAGTTCAAAGGTCTTTGGCGCAAAACTATTTTTCGACTCCAAGGTTTGGCGAACTGTAAAATCGCGTATCTTTTATTAATTTTTTTTATTGTTAGGGCATAATTTTTAAGTTAATGCTTTCAAACTTCACAAATTAATTGCAAAAGTAAAGTACTTTTAAATAAAAATATGTACAAAAAATACTGTTTAAATTATTTCTCGCAAAAACAGCTTTTTACGAAAATCACAAAAAAAATTTTAAATCTGTAATTTTGCGCAATTTTTTCAATCTTCGCACAGATTACGGATAATATTCATTTACACGCGGAAATAAAGTTTCATGCGTAGGAAGTTATTCAATGTAAAGTTAAATTTTGAGTATTTTTTAAAAATCTCTAAAAAAAAGTTTTGAGAATTTTATTTTTTAAATGGCTGGATCTAAAAGAGAAAGGCTTGAAGTTATTTAGTGTAGAATATCGTTTTAGTAACACGAAAACAAATTCATACGCAACAATTTAGAAATAATTTGCATAAAAATGCATCAGTTTTAACCCTTTGTTAAAAAATTCTTAAAAAATAGAAAATATCATTAATTTCCAAAAAAAAGTATACTGTATTGTGAAGAAATAAATCATCTTTCCAATTCTGTAATTATTTTTTGTCTGATTTCAACTGTAAAAATTGGATGGCAATTTTAATATGGTGGAAAACGTCGGATCACCGCTTGGCCGAAACGGAATGGAAGTTCTGCCAAGTAAACAACTTGCAGGAGTAGAACAATTAGGCTATTTAAGGTTTTTAATTAATATCTTTTTAAATAATTGCAATATCGGAATGAAAAATAGTTTACATCCTATTCTCAGACCTACTGAATATAGGCACAAAATTTCATTAGAATCGGTCTAG